>VUQR01013508.1:0-11051 GCA_015108515.1 Hemichromis elongatus | reverse complement strand
TGCTGCTAGTCTTCTCGCTCATCGCTGGAGTCTCCTGGAGTGAGCAGCAATAAAAGCAGAAGCACAGATAAAACATAACTAACGACTGTACACACACACACACACACACACACACACACACACATACACATTTTGTGTTTTCATAACTTGTGGGGACATCTCACTGACATAATGCTTTCCCTAGCCTCTTACCCTAACCCTAACCATCAAAAATGAATGCCTAACCCTGACCCTTAACCTAACCATAACCTAATAGTAACCCTGACACTAAAACCACATTGTGAGTCTCAAAAATGCCTTCAAACTTGTGGGGACAGGGATTTTGGTCCCCACAAGAATAGTAATACAAGTCCACACACACACACACACACACGCACACACACACACACTTTATCATGACCCATGTTGCCACTCACCCATTGCAAAGAATGGTATCCCCAGTAGTGTAGAGTTGAACTTCCCATCTGATATGAAGAAGATCCCTGCAGCCGTCACATTGGCGATGCAGATGGTCAGCACACCCAGGAGTCCCAGGAAAGGTTTCCCTCTTAGGCAATCCCGCATAGAGCTGGAGATGGTGGCGGCCAGGAGCACCAGCACCAGGCTGACCAACACCTCACCCTTGGCCAGCAAGCCCGTCTGGTGGAAGTCCCGCCACAGACTGAAGGATGTGAGTGACTGGATGTGGAGCTGGTCTGGTGCGTGGGGGACCTCGGCTGTGGACAGTCGACTGGCCAGGGCACAGAACTCATTCTCCCAGCGTTCTGCAATAGCATCCTGCACCACGGGTCCGTGATTTCGGAGGTAGTATGTGATCTGGACGGCACGAGCAAACTTGACCTGCTGGTCACGGCTGTTGGGTGAGAAGGACACGCCGCCCAGCTGGTGCCCGATGAAGGCCACACGCCCATCCTGCACAGAATTCAGAGGGTTTAGACATTAGCTGTGATTAAAGTAGCATTACATAGAAAGCTCAGGAGTCCAGTAACTTCAAAGCAAATGTCCTGCTTCTCACTAAACTTTCTTTGATACCAGCTTCTACTTTTGTTCTGTTTGCTTTACTTTTAATACGAACCCAGCTCACAGCTGCAGACAGGACTGATGCTGCTCTGTACTCATTTTTGAGTTAATGAGATTGTACTTCACATACAAGACATCACAATGACAAGAGCTTGGAGATAATGCAATGGTCCTAGACGAATTACACAGGAGGAGTTCAATGTGCCTGTTGGAGCAATAAAAGTGAGTAAGCATTAGTCTATCACACTGAAGTCAGATTATAATAGAAACATGTTGGTAGTTGTTACACAACCATTCAGAATTAAGTTGAAAGTATTGGCAGAACTACTGATGTATAAGGTGGCAAATGATACAGCAGCGCAGCCCAGCAAAGATAAAGGATGACCAGAAGATGTTATATGAAGGGTTGATGCAAACAGAAACATTAAAAATATGCATCAGTCTCCTGGCTTCACCCAGGTAGTAGGTGACACATCTGTCAAACATGGAACTGTTCCAAATGAGAAAAGGATGTGTCACCGGGTAAGGGTTAGTACCGTAAACCTGTCCCTGTTATATGAGCCTTTACTGACACAGCCTACATTAAAAAAAAACACGCCAGGGTGCTCCTGTCTTCAAACAGAGCACGGCAGCACGACTGCAAAACCAAACTTCTGTGTACACCCAGGCTGTGAAGGTGGAGATGCTAGCAGCCTCACTGGTTACACATGCTAGTTACACTTAGCATGGCACTAAGAATGAATGCTGGGTGGACGATAATAATGCAGTTACATGTTGGAAAAGCAAAAGGTAGAAACTATTTTTCAGTTTTATTGTGTGATAATATTGTCGGCTCAGAGTTACGAGATATTTATTTTAGTTATTACTAAACCAATGCGTGACATGCTCATGTTATCCATCTACAAACATGCGACTAATATTGCCCTACAATGGGACATTATTTCAATGGACTTTAATTCAAATGATGAAATGTGTGAGTAGATGTTTCGGAAAGATGGATCAAAACAGCCTTCATTTACTTTCACTTATAAAGGTTTATAAGCTTCAAGAGTCCATAAAATGTTCTCTATTTGTTTCTCTCTATCATCAGAACGTCTGATATCTGATCCTTCATCCAGCTTTGAGACTACATCACCCACAAGTATGAGTGCCACTCACGGCTTCTGGAGTTTGGTTTAGTTTTTGTTAAATAACACAATAATTACATAGTGAAATATTTCACTTGTGTTCTCTTTAAATCATTTCAGAATCAGATAATTTCTCATTTTATCCTGATACATAAAACCTTGGAATTAAAAGAGGGTGGACTTTATATGAGGCTCCTGCATGAAAGTACATATGAAAGACATAAAAAATAAGTATAGTTTTTATTTTTCATCATTTATTTCTCTTACCCGGTTCAGATTTTTAGGTAATGCTGATTTTTTAAAGTGTCAGTATATTTGCAATTATTGTGACTTCATGGTAAAGTAATTCAACTAATCATGCACACACTATATTATAAGCTTATGCACCAAAAGTAATTATACAATATTTTAAAACTGCAACACAAATATTTCATTGGACACACACCAGCCTGCAACCAGAACAGTTTCAGCTTTAATTTGCAGCTTATTGTAGATGTGCTTTATCTTGTCAAGAACACAATAATCCGGCACAATCAAATAGTGGCAATGTGCTGTTTCACAGCGGGGAGCTTGATATAAATCTGACGCTTCTAGATAAACAAATCCCGATTGTTTGCTTCATTTTCAGTAAACAATTTGCTTCAGCGTGAGGAGAAATCAGTAAATCCACTCTGGGATTATGTGAGCAGCAGAATACACTGATAGTAGTGGACACCGTGTAGTCACATGACTCAGCCCGTCCATAACCCAAGAGTCAGGTTTTCTGTCAGAGTCTGCGGCTTTTATGACTGTCTGCTTCAAATCGATCCATCTATAAGTGCGAGATCTGCATGGTTTTGTTGAGCTTTACCATTATTCGAAAAAATCCCAACTCAGATTTGTCATTTCGTGACAGCGTAGCAGTGTGTTTGTGTAACGTAATCACTCGGTAATTGCTGAGGGAACTCCGAAAGCTTTTGCTCCAGTTTCACTTGTGTAATTTTGCAAAGCTCAAATTAATCTACCGCACTGACTTCCCGGTTTCACTAAAGCATTTCAAATGAATCTCACAGCACACTTATGTATAAATATCTGCACTGAGCCAATACCTGCTCAGAGTGTGTGCAGTCTTAAACATGCGTGCCTTTGAAGCTTTAAAAAAGTGAGTAATGAGACATAATCGGTGCAACAATTTCTGTACCTGCAGAATTGTCAGCTTTGTTTTCTATTCTTGTTTGCGGCAGTCCTTATTAGACAAACTGTAGTTGTGTATGAGAGAGTGAGGCTAGGTGTGCACAGAGAGACAAAACAGGAACTGTGTGTGTGTGATAAATGTGCAGAGTGATGTGTGAAAGGAGGGAGGTGACACCTCACTGCTGTCAGGCGAGATGGAGGTGATGGAGGACGAGGTGGAGGCAGAGCTTTCCTGGTTCAACCACGACTTATCATATTAGAGTTTGCTTTAAAAGGCCTATTTTTTCGGTATGTTCAGTATGTCAACGTTAGGTTCAAACCAACACATTATAAAATAAGCAAAAGGTACAAAAAATCATGATGAAAAATTGGGTAAGAAGACTCACAGTAAGAATCAGGAAGGTTTAAATGTTCAAACACAAGCTACAACCATTAGGCTAGCTAATGTTTGTTATTAGCCACCTGCTAGGTTGACATATTTTGGCATACATGATAAATACAGCCTAAAGGAGATAGTAGAACTAAAAAGACTCAGACAGATGTCAGTACTTAAAACCATCTACCTAGTTGTTCTGCTTACGTCAGCTTATAGCTTAAATGTCCCACAGCTCATGTATTCGGTTATATGGTAGGGTAATCATTCCCCTGTCTTTCCTCTTACGGGCAGCAGTGAGACTCTCGCAGTGAGAGCTACAGCTTGGTCTACAGCACACATCTATTCTGACTTTGACACACAGTAGCTGGTATTGAAGGGGAAAGTGGCTAGGCTCCAGCAGCACAGCCTCTAACAACGTTTCCTGTGAAAATCCAGCTTTGCATTATGTGCTGCTTCCCCCAACACCCCGCTTCGACATTCAAGTTGAAATCAAATTTTTTAAATATTTGATTGCAGAATAAAATTCTGAATATTTGTTGGCAAACCTAATTGTAGCTGGTTTGTCACTGATCGTAGTCATTGTTGAATTTTAAGTGGTTGGAGGTGCAAAAGATGTCCAAGTCCAAATTTACTGAGGAGTATAAAGTAAAACTGGACCCAAACACATTTTCAGTCATGATGTGGTTTACCTTCTGAGGTAAAACGTCAGACCTGATTTAGACTTCTTCTCTTAACCTTACACCACAACCTTCCACGCCATTCAAGTCGCTGCAAGCTGCATCAACCCAGCGTGTGGCTCTATAAACAAACCAAAGCCTATTCCTAAACCCTAACCCTGTGCTTTGGAGGGCCCATAGGAATATTTCTTCCCATGTTTTGATTTTGTCTCTAGAAAAACTCATTTTGCTAGTTTTGGGGGTTTTTTTTGTTTTTTGTTTTACTTTTTACTGCCTTTGCAATAAGAAGACAGCTAAGATGGCAAAAGTCTTCATTTCTGTGCAGAAGGTGACTGCTCAGACACCCTGGGAACACTGAATGGCTGAATGTATGTAATGTATTTTAAAACTCAAGGATGTTACAGTTATTCATAATAAGATTTGACAGGACTGCTATGTGCAGATATGTAAAGGCTATAAGAGGAAAGCAGACTGCTTATAATTATACAAGACTTTTCAGATTACATCAGTATGCAATACTGAATATTGAGCTGCCATAACCCAATAATACATGCTATAACATGCTAGCTGCTACGTTAATGACAACTTGCTAATGTGGCTATCACGAAAATGCTAATAATTAACTGGTAAACCAGCTGAAGGGTTAACATTCATAATAACTGTTTATTATTTAAATGTTGCTTAAGATCTAGTTTTACTTTGTTTTAGAAACTATACTAACCTAAGTTTAAGTCAAATTAGGATAAAAACTTTAAAAAATTAACTAACTGAACCGATTTGATGCACTTCTAAAACCAACCAAAAATAAATGACAAATGTAGAGGAAGTGTCCCCAGATTTAGTATCTGTTAGTTTTATACAAATAAATAACTACCACAACTTGTCTGTTAGTGAGTCACTGATAGAGTCTGAATGCTGTCAGTCAGCTGTTTTTTCAAAAAGTTGTGTTTTTATTGAAACAAATGTTCTAATTGTCCAAAACCGTGCCTGTCACAAAAATTAAATAAAACTTACACTGAAAATTAAAACTAAACATTTTAAAGCAATAAAACATAATCTGTAATAGAAAGTTTACTCTGGAAACTGAAACCATAAGTAAATGTTAAATCGAAATAAAAGCTAATTAGAAAATAAAAAATTATAATGGCTTTGGTTGAAATGGGAGCTTTACTGACCTTCCTATGATACCATCATCATAATAGTCATTATGATTATTATGAACATTAACTACTTCAGTGAGAGGAGCCGTGGTCCTGTGTGTCCACAGTAGTGCTGTGTACAGGAGGCAAAGACAGACCTGTTTGTAATTCTATTCTTTGAAATGAGTACCTAGTTTAATATTATTTATTATTTTAATATTAAATAAATGTTTGGTATCGATTCTCGAGACTGAAAGAAGTCACGATGTCTCATTGCTTTTACAGACTTCTCCTTTCTAGGTTACTAGTAAGGTTACTATAGGGTCAACACATTTGATGTCTCCAGATTAATTTGTAGCCTTTTGATCATCTTCTCGTGTTCTTTCTCTCAGTGTGAGGTTTGGTTAGGTTGCTGCTGTGACACCCCCACAGTGGGTGGCTCAGTGTTTGTTTTTCATGTAATTTCACCACTTCAGTTTTTATTTATACAATTTAACGTGTTTCTAAGATATAATGAAAAATCACAAGGATTTCACAAGTTAGTTATTTAGTGACACTGCCATTTTTCCACATTGTTTTAAAGAAGGTGTACAATGGAGTCCCATAATTTTAGAATAAATACAGTATATCCTGTATTACATTATTGTAACAGGAAGAAGTTATTATTTACTCGAGCACTACAAGCCAAAAAAATATATTCATCTGTTTATACATAAGCTGTTATAGGAGCAGACTGCACCGCATCAAAGGTAACACAGAGAACCTTTGGTAGCATCATTGTTTATTCAGCAACGATCATTAAATATAGTTTTTTAAAATCTGTAATATGTTACAGCCAATTACATATTTGGGTTACAGTTCACATGTTTGCCTCTGTAAGTTATATAAGGCTAACGGAGATTTTAAAATTAAATTTGTGATATTACCATGAATCACAAAAATGCATTGTTGTTGGCCTGAACTCCACAAATACAGACAGTTTTTTTTCCTATTATTTATTTATTTTAATAATGAAATGGGGAAAATATTTTATGGCAATTGACTGTTTTCATTATTAATCACCAAAATCATTTTTCAAACACAAAACACTGATTTATTGAGGCAGTCGGTAATGATTTTATTGTGTGCATAATGCAAAAATATTAACCATGTTAACTTTTGAGCAACAGAAATCTGTTACTGCTCCAGGCTTCTTATCCAATAACCAAGTGTTAACTTATAACAACCAAGGAGCTGGAGAGCAGCAGCTAATATCTGTATGACAGTAGACAAAGTTTAGTTTGTGGCAAACTCAAGTATTTGGGCAACGTTGTACATAGTTCTATGAAAGAAAAGTATGTATTTCAATGGATGTCACTGGAACTAATACTTACAATAGATGTCAAACCTTCTTTTTCTGTACCACAGGTACGTAGGGAGCATATATGTCAAGGCTACAATTCTACTGAAACCGATGGGCACGATATGCTGACAGGTGTTCTAGTTTAGACTAAAGAAGAAGAATGATGCCCACAAGCACAGCAAACATGGACGAGGGCATCTACCGCAGCTGCTGTGTCCACCGCTTCTCTACAGAAACCCGTTCTCGAGTCCCACCCCTAGCTCGTTCCTAACCTTCCTCACATGTTAGTCTGTCCTGTCAACCAAACAGAATTTTAACATTTTAAATTAAACAAGTAGAAAGTTATTTACAAGTTTCTAATAAAGCAGTTTAAAAATCATTTCCTTGTGATATCAAAAAATTTACTGACATCATTACATAATCTTTTGTGTGTTTTTGTTCAGAGAATTAAAATAAAGCAGACAGATTAATATAGCAGACATTTATTTTAAGCTTTCTCTCCTGGGAATAAAACTTGGCAAAAAGTTTTTTTTCAAAGGTTATTTCTGTATAAAAGTATGCACAAAAATAAACCTGGCTGTGACATCAAAGAGTAGGATAAGGCATTAGAAGTCAGAAAAATGAGGCGTGTGTTTGCCGCTGTGACAGCTCGTCACAACGGCAAACAGGAAGGAAGCGGATTCAGGAGCATGGCGAGTGCAGAGTGACTGGCCCGACGCTGACGCTGGTGGGGAACGAGGTCACACGAGCCTTCAGGACTGAAATATTGTAGTTCGTATTGGAGAGATATTACTGATGTGAGTAAGAGTAAAAATATATTAGATTAAATATAAACTATACTATTTTAATGAAAACTTGGATCTGGTAACTTACATATTCCTTTCACCTAAACACAAGACTGAAGACGTGGCTGGACGATGGCATGGTGAATTTTCAAGATGAGAAAATTACACAGAATTGGGAATTGTTTTGTCGTTCCTATCAAAAGTCCAATAATTAAATTGGAAACACTCTCTAAAGAAAGTATTTTATGATACTGAAGAAAGCTGAAATCTCTCGGGTGCTCTGTGTAATCCATTACTTTGGAGACACAGACTTTTTTCTGGAAGTACTTCCTACGATCTCAACACCAAGTCAAGTTCAACCACAATCCTGGCAGATCATCCAGCCCACACAGCAGGGTAAGCCAACATCCTTACAACATACCCTTACCCATTCTTCCCGTTCCAGTTGGTCATAAAGAGCACACTAGCTATTCTGTTTGTAATTCCTCACAGTTGTTGTTCTGCAAACCGCTTTGCAACCCATCTCCGGGATCTTCCTTTCCTTACATACATGATTTAGTCACTTTTATATGTGTTGTTTTCAATGCCTGCTCTCTTTGGTGTGGGTCTTGCATATTCTTTCTGTCCGCCTTGCATTTTTTAATGACTGGGTTTTTATAAAGAGCTATATTGGGTCATGGGACTGCTGCAACAAGTCAGTTTGTAACATTTCTTCCTGCCAAGATATTCCACAGTCAGTGGTGTTAATGCAAAGTAGGTGTGTTTAGGAGCCATAGTCATTTTACCAAATTGTAGTGAAGCAGCATGCTGGGAGTCGTAGTGTATAAAAGTCGCCAACACTCAGTTGGGTTAACAGTTCCAAACCTCCTGTGTCATTCATGTGTAATGTGTAGGTGGTGCCGTACTTTTGTCCATATAAACGTGCAGCTATAGGAATGTATACAAATATTGAATTGCTGTTTTACTCAAGATGCACCTCCAAAATTTCATGGATTTAACACATTCACTTTGACTTTGGCTAAATCATAACATATCAGTGTTCATATGAAGTGGCACAGAAAGACGGCAAGATAAGAAGTGACACTGAAAAAAAAATGTATGTAATAAAGAATGTAATAAACTACCTCACTCTGAAGTGGCAAGTGACAGTGAAATGACTCATTATAATTCAGTGGCTCTTTAGTGCAGAAGGTAATACCATTTATTTTGTTTTAGCACTGATAATTTACATAAAACGGTAGCTGTGTCATTCAGAAAACAGCCTCCAAAGATCTTTTTTTCCTCTTTACTTTATGTAACAGCAGATTCATGTGGCTGTAGAAACTGTAATAGGAACAAAGATGAAGGTGAGCAAAGGGAAGAGCGTGGGCTAGAAGGATTGAACACCCAAAAATCAACCTCCAATGCAGTTCCTAAAGTCTCCATGAACTCAAAAAGAAAGTCAACCCCAGAGACCCTGACCCTGACCCCCTAACCCTGACTCCCAAATGTTTACGAAGACTGGAAAAGAACTTTACCTGTGTCGATCTATAACATTAATTCTAATAGAGCAAAGCAATGAGACCAAATTGTGATGATCTTCGGTGATAAATTGATGTCATTTTTAAAGTACCACATCGGCAGGTACGTGGTTTAAAAAGAGCGCTTTATCATTCTTTTCAGGAAGTGACTGAAACTGAATAAAACGGCTCAATGAAGAGAAAACACAAACTTTAAAGCCACACTGGGCTTAGACATGACATCCAAAAGAAGAATACACTGCCTATCTATCTAACTGAATATTAGGAGCTAAAGAGTCTGCAGCAGCACGATGGATGGCCTCATCACTGTGCTCAGACACTGACGCTGCTCCACTGGCTCTGCTGTGGCAGCTCTCACAGGAAGTTACATCCGCCATCCTGTAGTCCAGGCATGTGATACACTGCATTTGTGTTCATGTCAGTCTGAGCCCACTGTACATGTGCTGCAGACAGAGAAAGCGTGCGGTGGCCTGAACATCACTATGAAACTACTAGTGGTGTATGAAATGGATATTAGAGTGACTATTTCTGTGGTCTGTCACAGCCAATAAAGAGTGCTAAAAAGATAAAAACCCATATATGTTTCTACAGTAGAGTGTACATGAAAGATGGACACAGCGTCTAGGTCTGCAAAGTCAAAGCCAATGTGAAAGTTACCTAAATGTGAACTCCTTCTAATGCTGGTAGGGTTTAACTGTAGTTGAAAAAGACCTGTGGTTCTATGGGACGGTGATCCGTCACTTCTTTGCTCTCTGTAAATACTCTTCTGATTAGATTTCAGGTTTAGTCACTTTTTCAAGCCACGCTGAACACAATAGGAAGTACATTTTGTAAATGATGGATAATATTAGTGTTCAGAAGGACAGTAAAGCAGCTTTACTTGCTGTAAGCAGCAACCTCTGAAGCTGACACGAAACTCCCAGAAACTCTGCTTCTTCTACGAGCTACCTGGCTGGCTCCAACAGCAGGTCAGTCCCCATAGACTCTGGTAAATACTCATAACACTTCAAGTTAGCTAGTCAAAGCAGTCTCTGCCCACTGTGCAAAGTGGGCGTTTTTGGATGTACACTTTTGGTCCACTGAAGGGGTTGTTTAGGAATTCCAGGCGACATTTTTTTTTAACATTTACCAAAAGTCAAGTGTTTCCGTCCATTGGACCTCCATGCTAAGGGTTATTTATAGTCCAGATGTGGCCATTGTGGATGTCTTATTAATATTAGAGCTGGGCGATAGAACGATAACGTATGTAATGTATCGCAATATAACTTTTTCTCAATAGAGAAATGAAACCATTGCGATAGATCTCATCTCTCTCTCTTCCTCTCTTAAAAAAACATAAGAACAGCCAACCCGAATTAAGTAGTGCAGAGCCGAACCAATCACAGCTGCAGCGTCACGTCAGGTGACTTGTTACATACAGCACAAGTGCCAAGCGGCACATGTGTATTTGTTTGGGAAGCAGCCAGCGACCGTGTCGGGTTTTTGATCAGCTGAAGCAGTGCCACCCACTGGAGCACGCTCAATCTCTGACTGAAAGCGCCAATTCGTCATCGAAAACAACCCTGCGAAGTTGGGTCGGCTTTCTCCAGCGGCTTACCATATGACAACAAAGCTAAGAGACATAGCGACATAACGAATGCCGTAGCCTACAGTCTTGTTAAACACATGCTACCAATAAACATGGTCGAAAATGAAGCATTGAGAAAATAAAGGCCGCTTTAAAGCCTGAAGCAGTGGGTAGACTTGTCTTCCTGTCCCGCAACCTGCAGGCTTTTGTCAGACTGAAGTTTTATATATATGATTGCACCTAGGATTTAAACAATGTTCTGTTAGCATCTTTATTTTAAAACTGTTTGAAAAGCTAAGCTGTACAACAAGGAGAGACTGAGAAT
>VUQR01013507.1:10187-21828 GCA_015108515.1 Hemichromis elongatus | reverse complement strand
GGGAGAATTTCAAGTTGTTATACATCAATACAACCGTTAGAGCCCAAATTTTAATAATATGTAATCATTCAGTCCATAGTAACTACCTAAACAGCAAAAAAAGTGCAATAAACTACAAAAAAATTAAAATCAAATTTAGTGGTTTTTTTAAAATATATTTCTAGTCAGAGAAATTTAAGAGGTTTATGCCTCAAAACTGTAAATACAAAAAAGTTGCACAAAATAGTTTCCAACCACAGGAAATTTAAATGGAGTTTCTTCATAGTTTTATTTTTGAGATACACCATTTTTTATATACTGCAGGAAAACAAAAATAAATATTGTAATGCAAATTTACAAGAAAAACAGCATGTGCATCAAAATAAACTATTTCCAGCAGTGTAATTTGAGTTCTAAGCATCCCAGAAACTAAGCAGAAATGCATAAAGTCAAACATGACTTTTAAAAACACCAGGATGGGCATTTAAGGGCCTGAGGGTAAAAAAACAAAAAATTCCGCAAAAATTACGTCACTTTCGGTTTCGGGCAGGAAATGTCGGACATACGATAGTTCGTGCTGACCTCTGAACCAACGTAGGAAGTGTTTTGAACAGCTGATCGGATCGGCAAAGCGCGTTTCTGGAATATAATGTTTTTGTCGCTGCCAGTGGTTTTTATGCAACTTTTGCAAAGCTTTATGTGGAAGGAAATAGTGACCTAGGACAAGCTGATGGGATAAGATATACATACAAATACATACAAACTCTCCAGTTTATGCAAAAATAAATTATTGCGCAAGCTTACGTGGTTGCGGTTCTACAGGCATTTAAAAATAGTTAGGCAAAACAAAGCGCTCCCACTCTGACCGGTCTAAAAGGGTTAATACAAGTTTTAGTGGAAAAAAACAAACAAACAATAATACAACTCTCGACAGCCATGCAGTGTATACCATCCTAACTTAGGTTCTGAGGATTCTTTAACTCAGCTTTGCTACCCAAGAACTTAATGACCTTGCTTTGGTTTCTGCAAGACAGAAAAAACTAGTACCTAGCAAGCCAGCTAAATGCTTTCAAACAAAACAATGCAGAGAGACTAGTCAGTATCTGTGTCTGCTTTAACAAAAGAAAGAGAGAGAGAGAGAGACCAGCAAAACAAAAGCAACGCTTGACCAGAAGACAGACCTAGAGACAGTTAAGAAACCGAACTGACCTCTTGACCTCTGTGGGAGGTGGATCATCCTGTTTCTCGGGCTCCGTGGGGTCTGCTGCTGACTTCTCGGAGGCATCTTCCTCACACGTGGTCAGTGTTGGTTCTTCCTCGTCTTCCTCCCCCGGAGCACTTTGCTATGGAGGAGGAGAGCATTGGAAAGAGAGGGCAGAGAAGTCTTTAGAAAGATTTAATTCACAAAACCATGCACGCACAACGCAAGCACTGATGATGATGATGATACGCACTGGGGCTGCTTTCTGCTGTTTTCTTTTCCGCTTCTGTTTTTTGGACAGCCTACACAAGTGGAAAGAGAGCTCAGTAAAAACAAATCAATTTTTTTAATATAATGCATCATCAAGAAGTTAAAAAAAAATTAGTATGCTATTAAATGAACTTAAAAATTGATTGGTTTCATGTATTCCTGCATTTGTATGGTCTCGTTTGCATTTTCTCCACATTTTTTTTCTCCTAATTTTTAAATTTCCTAATGGATTTCTGATTTATTAATATATTATGTTTGCCAACCAGGGTAGCAGAACAGTAAAAATCAAGTTTAGGGAAGGAAAAAAAGAGAAATTATTTTCTACAAAATTAAAAAAATAAATATATACTTTTGCCTTGGTTTTTCCTCTTCCTCCTCTTCTCCCTCATTTTCATTTTCACTTCCTTCCAGGTTCAAACCAAGTGCATCGTCTTCCTCCTCCAGCTGTTGCCGTAGCAAAGCCACCATCTCCCGATGCTTTTTAGACTTCTCATGGTTTTTCATACTGTGGAGAGAAGGCGAAGGAAGGTTAAAAAAAAATAAAAATACGAAAAGCGTGACGCACACACATAATAACAGTGATAACGCTGTTCCAAACTCATCTGAGGTATATGTATATGGAAAAAAACTGTTTGGTGCAACCTTTTAGAGTGTAGTGCTGAAAAAGTAACGTTTCACACTTACGCTTTATCTGACTTGAAGGATTTGTCACACGCTGGGCAGTACAGCTCATCATAATCGTCGATCGTCAGCTCGTCTCCATCCGGCTGCTCTGCCTCTGCAATTGACCATTTATACATTTAGCGTAGACACAGCCATCAAACAGGAGGCTGGTTTTCACTGTACACAAGCTTTAAAGCCTTAAAAAGTTGGATTAATGCTGCATTCCTTTTACCCCGAAAGTCAAGGATCCAGAGCTGACCGTGTTCCAGCATTAGTCACAGCCAGAAAAACAGGTGGGGTAAATAAGGTATAGACTTTGGTGGTTTGATTCAAGTTTCGTATAATAATGACAAAAGACGCAGGGAAGAAAGGGAGGTGCAAAAAGGCATGGAAAGTCATAACAGCAGCTGAAATCCATCAGCAATTAGAAAGCAATACTGCCACTAATCTCAGCTGGTTCAGTCCCAACTGATGGCCTATAAAAAGGTGTTTCATTACCAAGATAATGAAACAAGAAACATCTGACAATGATAAAACCAGTGGGCTCTCACAAAACCTTTTTTTTTTTTTTTTTGCAAAATGTACTGATGGCATTACAGAAGAATTTCTGAAGGTTTTGCAATGTTGGGGCCATAATCCAGAGGTGGAAAGAGCATCATTTGACCAGGAATGCACCACGGACAGATGGATGCCATAATACACCATGTTTGGAAGTCAAAAAGCACTGCATATCCCCCCAAAAACACCATACCAACAGTGACGTTTGGAGGCGGGAACATTACGGTGTGGGGCTGTCATGGTTATCGCACATAGTATCGGTTTTATCTCACACAGTTTATGCTCCTGATAAGCCTCACAAACCTAAGCACAACCAACCAACTCACAATTGGCAACTTAAATAAGTGATATATTGATCTAGCAGTCGATTTTTTTTTCCTGTCAGCCACACAAAACATACACAACCTTCTCCAAACATCTGTTATGAGTAATTATTGATTTACTTTTTTTACGCTCTGCCTGACTGGTCTCAGGTCAGCTGATTCTCATGTTTGTGGCATTCCAATCATGTGCGCTGCCAACAGGGAAGTTGCATAGTGGCCTCTAGTGGACAATCTGTGCAATATCAACACAATCATAACATGGCTAATATCTAATATCAGCTGATAATATCGGCCTGTCAATAAACTTGTTGGGCTCAACAGCCTCATGTGGACAGTGTCACACCACTAAAAATGACCATTAATCATAAATCAGAATCAAATAAGACGTTGTTTAAGGCTACGGCCGCTGCGATTTTGTTATCCCGAGTCAGCACTCATGACCACAGACAATCAGTCTCACCGCAGTTGGTGAACCCGCTCCTTCAGTTTTATTCAGCAGGTGCACTGACCTTCGCTGGATTCACCACCAGCTGCACCGCTTAGTACGATTACCCTTTCATCAGGGTCAGCTGAAATACAAACATTATTCCAAGCGAAACAATATCGTCCGATAATGCAAAGGTCCTCAGAAAAAATTCACTCTATGACCTTTCGAGGCCACGTACTGATTTACAGCCTTGGATTTCTCTAACCCATAAAAAAAAAAGATATATTACATGTCACTGAACAGCACTGCCTTTAATGACATTGGCTACAGTAACTGTTTACATTCCTATAATTATTTACTTTTTGATAAAAGCAGCTTTGAGAAGACCATTCATTATTGTACTACTTGCCATATATCATTTCAAATATTAAAAAAAACATAAAGGAAATAAGGAAATGCTTCCAGTATGTTGTGAAATCCACGACTGTTTTCTCAGACATGGACTCGATATATGCTCGTGTTTCACATGTTTAAAAAAAAAAAACAACATCAACCAAAAAAAATTTTCCCCCAGTATCTGCATACAATTCATCCAACACTGAGTTTACTGAAAGTTTTACGCCCACACAACCAACACAGCTTTTTCCCTGCTGCACATCTGACTGCGCCTCAGCCTTCATAGTTAAGGTAGCTGTGTTACATCACTTAGAACTCCTAGTCAAGTGCAGTTATGGGATCAGCATGTCCAGTGCATCTGTATATGGATGTGTCCATCTGATGTGCTGTTGAAGATTGGAAAGTTAGAAAGCCTATAAACAGATGGGATAAATCCAGGTTTTAATTGGTCTACTGTTTACCAGTAAATGTGTCATCACTGTTTACATATTTGAGGGACCGCATGTTGTGTAGCTATGGAGCTGACCATCAGAGGGCCCCTTTTATAGCCGCCATTCGGCACGGGACGACAAAATTGACGTCACATTGATGTCACATCTGCTGTCGCAAGCCGCCGTTTCTGCCGGTCTTGAACTTCTCAATTTTTGTACCCTAGCGTGTTGCAGAAGCTCAGAGATTCACAGATTATACAGAAGTTGCAACAATTTTAAAAGATGAGACTTTGTGGGAACGAAAACTGCTCCTACATCTGAGCTGACGTGAAGATGTCTCAGTGACGACTCCAATCGTTCAGCAGAAAACTGCACCTGCGAGCATTAATGCTTGCTGCTGTGTGCTGACGTTACCAACAGTGTATGACATATACCAGGGACATAAGTGCGACATGAGAGAAGGTCTCCCTTACCTCCGCCCTCTTCGCTGTTCTTCTCAAGCTCCTCTTCCTCACTTTCAGATGCATCTCCAAACTCTTTTCCGTACTGAGCTTCTATCTGCTGCAGCTCTTTCTCGAGTTCAGACATGGCCGCCCAGCTCTGCTCCTTATACTCCTCTGCCAGTCTTGGATGGACAAACAAAGCAGTGTGAGGGCAATTTTTTTTTTTTAAACAAATCTCACGTCAGCTACTCATCTTTTACTCACTTGGCCTGTTTGAGCTTCTGCTGCCGTCTCAGCTCCTCCACCTTCTTAATCTTCTCAGCGTTCTGCTCCTCCACCAGCTTCCTGTGGGCTTGCACACGCCGGTCGCGCTTGCGCACAAAGGCCACCAGCTGTCGCACCAGATCGTTGCGCTCCTTTCGAGCTTTTTCTCGAGTCTTTTTATTCTCCTTCTCCATTGCCCTCTTCTCCCAGCGGTTGGAGGCCTGCCTCGTATCATACTCCTCCTTCCAAGCGAAGTTTTTGCGAGTGCAGAAGCTCTGCCAGTAGCCATAAAACACATGCACTACCTGTGATGCAAAAACAGAGAAAGCAAGGTTTGACGAGCAGAACACGGATCTGCTTATGTTTTACGCAAAGGAAGTAGCAGCTAAAGAAAAACAAAAATAACTGCTTTCTGTTTGAAACAGACGCTGACGTGTGTTTGAAATCCTTACGGTATCGTAATCACTCTGCGAGTCCCCGAAGGGAGGAAACTCCTCTTCCTCTTCCTCATCTGCCACCTTGCTGTGTTCCATCTCCTCCTTAACAATGGACTCAAAAAGATTCCTGTAAACGGTGTAAAAGCCCTAGGGAGAGAGGAAACAGTAAAAGAAAAAAATCTGAGAGAGACAAAGAATTTTCTTTCCCACAGTCCCTCAGGGCAGCACTGCCAGAACGATCAGCGAATGCTGATGCAGAAGCCAGGTTCAAGGTCAAAGCAAGGGCATGTTGTGCAGGCTGAGTTGGTGCAGTTATCTACTTCAGAGTCTACTCTGACCTTCTAGTTCATTGTCATACAACAATATTCCACTAGGGGTCAGCCTCGCTCATCAGGCACGTTCAACAGCCATTAACGAGCGGTCCACTGAAGCACATTGAAGATGGAAAGATAAAAGAACAGATAAATCTCCATCATTAAAATTTACAGTTTTGCCTTTTGATACTAACAAACCACAATAGGTGAAACCAGCTGATATCATGATGCTGGCTTACGACCAAAGTAGTCTTCCTGTAGGATTTACTTTGATGCTGAACTACAACTTCCAGTTACATTTGGACCGAGCACACATCAGTTTTATTTTATGCAACAGCGTAACCTCCAAGCCTACACCTACAGCTGCATTTAGCTCCATTGGCTCTGTGTCAAATATATTGTGGGAAATTGAGACTTAAAAAAAGGCTTGGTAGAAAATTTTAAAGCTTGTTCTACCTTGGCTTCTTTTACAAATTTACTTCACTGCTCTCTCCACACTTTAACTGTTATTTCAGGTGTGAGTGATGCCACAGCTCCTGAGTTTCTCTTCAGATGCCCCCAAACAAGTTATGTGGGATTTATTTTGAGTTCCAGGGCATTTTTATTACAGCCATGGTTATCGCACATAGTATCGGTTTTATCTCACACGGTTTATGCTCCTGATAAGCCTCACAAACCTAAGCCTTGATTATGTTTTCAATACCCACGACTCTGCAACGGCCTGCTTAGGTCAGAGTGATGAGATGTTTGTCCAGCGGTGAGCACTAGGGTCCACATGAACTCCAGCTGTGTCCATGTCCGCAGTAGATTATAATGAACGCTTTAAAACTATTTCTTTTCACGCCCTCCAACAGATGCAGCACACAGAAAAAAATCTGATCATGTTGGCAGGTAATATTTCTTGCTTTAGTGAAATTCCTACTTTTTTCAGTCCAAATTTTTATTTTTGGGTCAAAAAAACAAAACTGTGTTAAATACAAATCTGAGGGCTTGAGGCAACACCACCGTTTCACGATTAAACCCACACAAACCTTCTCGTCATCTCCGTAGCCAGAGTAGCATGTGACCGTGAAGTACTGCAGCAGGTCAATGCTGTCATCTTCATAATCCCCACTCAGCCCTCCTTTCAGCAAAGCCTCCCTGTGATTGTCATACCTGTAACACAGAAACAGACAGAAGCATCAATATGATTTATCAAGTCTGTACAAACCACTACAACCCAGACTATAAGCGAGGCTCTGCAATTTGAGCGTCACATTATTCGGACTGTCTTGTTGGGATAAATTTGTACAAACCAAGCTCTCTCCTGTGGGTCACTCAGGACCTCATAAGCTGCCTGAATCAACTTGAACTGCTCCGCCGCTTCCTCTGCATTGTCCAAGTTTTTATCTGCAATTTTTAGAAGCAAAACAAAACAAAAAACCAATACTCTGTATTAGAGGGAATTCCTTGACAATAAGACGTATTGATAACCCCATGAAGCAGCAAATCCTGACAGTGACATGGTACAAAAAGCAAGTAAATAGACGAGAAATCAGACAAACACACAACACAGTCTCCAGCAATGAATTCCTGCAGTGATATCAGAAAAACACCCAGAGGGATGTCACAGTTCTGAACGGACTTTGTTGTTGTAAATATTGTAATAACTATTTAAATGTTGTCCCTGACAAAACAGCCTAAATAAATAGGACTAAAACAAAGCGAAAGACGAACATTTTTAAACAATTGCAAATAAACTAAAAAGAGCAAACCCTCCCTGAAAACCAGCTGACACTAAACGGCTCAAATTGTGGCTAGCTTTTATTTTCTCTTTAAGAAATCATAAATTAGAGTCTGCTATAACTCAGCATTAAATCTACCCCCACAATGCTAAATGATATGCAAGTATATCTAAGACGATGCTAATGTCTCAGTACCATCATTATACTGAGAGGTTACTACCACTCACCAGGATGCCACTTCAAGGCCAATTTCCGATAAGCTTTCTTTAAATCATCGTCTCCCGCGTCGCGTTTCACACCCAACACTTCATAATGACACTTCATTTTTAAGAGCTATCTAATAAACCGAATCAATGATCACGTTGTCCCAGGCGAGGTTAACGTTAGCATTCGGCTAGCGACCGGTTAGCATACCCGCTGTATCTCTGAAAAAGTCAGACTTATTTAGCGGTAGCGACAGTATTGTGATGTTAGCCATTACATGTATACTGTTTCTGTCATTGACAAACAGCTTCTATATCTGAAGTTACTTTTAAACGCGTTTTGAGACCGTAATACACACAGTAGCGGGACTGTCTGAGCTGAAGCCGCTAAATCTCGCGAGATTTCTTCTTTGCTCTAATGTCAGTAAATTCGAACGTTTGGCTGATCTTTGTTGCCCTCTATAGTTCATTTTTTTCGTAGTCAGAATTTGTTAATTAATATCACAAATAAATTAAAATGAATAAAATAAGAATAAAAATCAGATTTCTGTTGAAAAATACGTGAAGCATTTTCAGATCAAGTCCTTTCAGTTCATCAAATTAGCAAATGCTGCAGGTTAGATGAGCCTTTCAGCATATGTTTTAATCCCATCTCATTTTTTCTTGGGGGTTGCCAGTTCTGCTATTCTGTCTTCAAAAACTGGCAGCGCATCACTTTAACTTTACAGTTCAAAAGGAATCACAGCACTTTCTGTCATGCATGTATTCATCACTTAACTAATTTCCTTTTAGTCAGTATGTATCGAAAGCTTGATATAAGACAAAGGTTTTTTTCCCCCTATCCTTACATTTCATATCAATTTCCTTAATATCCTGTGCATGCACCCTGATTTACTGGCTTATAACGAAATCCTAAACTTAAATTCTGTTGTAATTTCAATTTACATTTATTACATATACATACATTTTATTAGTGTCAAATCATAACAAAGGTTATCTCAGAGTGCTTTGCATAGTAGGTTCAAGACATTCAAACTTCCTTTCAGCAGAAAGAAACCTAATCTGGAAAACAAAACGTGTGTATCAGTGACACACAACTAGGGAGGGTTCAAGGACACCTGATCAAACTCTATCAGTTTTCTCTAAAAAATAAAAGTTTAAAGCCTAAATTTAAATTGAAGAAGGTGACTCACCTCACCTTTGTACTTTTTAGCACTTGTGCTTTTTTAAATTATCTCCTGGATTTTTACAAAGAGCCAATGAAGGGAAGCTACTAAGGGAGAAATACACGAGTTTTACTGTCACAGTCAATCATTTACTACACATGTTCCGCCACATCCCCGTCTTCGCAAGCTCATGGTGCCCTCTAGAGCTGACAAGAAAGCTTGCTGCTTGCTGAAATAATAACTACTAAAGACTTATATGTAGCGTGTCCCTCGCTGAAAACAGAAAAGGTAGTTTACAAGACACCTCAACGACCACACCTCTGTTTTATTCTTTCATAATAACTACCCACCGTGCTCCACCTTAGTCATTGTGAGCACATTAAAACCTCTGTACTTAGAACTAAACTCTAGTCTTGTTACAATAAAAAATTTAAAGAGGACCTTACGTATTTAAAATGTGCTTTTATGTCGTGTTTATGGAGGTCAAAGATGAAAAATAAAACCTATAACTAATGTTGAAAAACTACTAAAATAGTCAGCGGGCTTCAGATCTAGGCCATAGTAACATAAATCTCTGTTTGGGATAATGTAGTAATAATTGCAGAGGTCTTTTGTTTTGTTTTTAGTTTTTCCAATCTGCTTTGTTCTGATTATACCTTTTGTGTATGTTACTCCACACACAAGCCTTTGCATGTCTGCAGTATTGTTTCCACCAACAGGAAGGAGCAGGTAATTATAAGCAGATTAGGAAGTGGTAACAGTGACTTGAATGCTATTCTTCTTAATATAGGAAAACATCCCTCTGGGTATTGTCATCATCAGTGAAAAGAAAGGACATCAGGGCTCGTCATGCCATTAATTAGGGAATAATAAAAGGAAAAACCAGCTATGGGTGCATGGCTGCAAAGGTTAGGATGTATAGTGCTTGACAGCAGAGATGAAGATGATTGTGAGAAGGACACGGTGTGGTAAAGGCAGCCTGCAAACCGTGGCAACAACATAAGAGTCGTTTCATACTGTATTTGAAAAATAACCCGCCATCAATAGTTATCTTTTACAGTGAAGTAGTGAAAATTATCAATGGATTACTTTAATGCTGAAAAACTGCTAAAACCAGAAAATTCTGAGGCAAGATCTGAAGCACTCTCATCCAGTCACAGTACATGCAGTGACGTGTGTTTTCTGCTGACAGGGCCTTTTTTCAGCAGGAATATATCTATTCTTTTTTGGCTGTACCTCCAACGTACAATCGCTAAATCCCAATGCACCCCACATTCAGAATAAGGTTTGTGATATTTTACAATAAGCTGGTATCGACACATTATTTCGTTCCGCATCCTGTACCGTAACACTGGTGATCAGGATAAGTGGTCACACAGAGCTGGAGTTGTGGGGGAAATGATCATTCGATCCCTTGCAGATTTGTTTGCTCATTTACAAAGAAATGGTAGTTTCATTTTAATAATAAACCAGGAAAAAAAAAACACATTACATAAAAGGTATGTACCTGTACTTGTATAGTACTTGGTAAGGGAGGAACACTTTTTGGCTACCAAGCCATAAGATGTTCCTTATAGTTGTTCACCAGGTTGGCAACCAGGTCAGGAGGGATTTGGGCCCACCTCTCCAAATCCTTTTGGTTTCTTGGCTGCCAGTTGGCAACTCGAAGTTCAGCTCCTTCCACAGATTTTCCATATAAAAATTGGACCTTCATTGTGATGAAGCCGTCTTGTACCTTTAGCAGGAAAGAACCCCAAAGCATAACGTTTCTACCTCTGTGCTTGATGGGAATAGTGCTCTTTGGACGATACTCAGTATTTCTCTTCATCCAAACATGCAGGGTTGAGTTGATGCCAGACAGCATGATTCTGGTTTCATCTGACTACGGCAAGTCTTCTCTGCTTTCTATAGACTGAGGGTGACCAATGATTATTTTATATTTCTTCTATTTCTAAATAATTGCAACAGTTTTCACCTTCTCCCTAAGCTTCTTGCTGATGGCTTACAGCTTATTCAACCCTTGTGCAGGTCTCCAATCTGTTCCTAGCATCCTTTGGCAGCTCTTCGATCTTACCCATGCGGGTGGAGAAACGTTTTTTCTGGGTTTTCGGTGGATATTCTGTCTCTCTCCATTAAAATGAAACTAGCAAAAAAAGCAAACTTACAAGTTCAGCAGGGGATCATGTTTCCCCCCCCTGTAGATGTCAGCATGTTCACATGAAAGGGGTGTTGTTGGCAATCACACTGATTATTGTGTCGCCAGCTGAGCAACTGATTTTACAAAGGAAGAATAAACTATGATGTTAAAAAAATATCAAGAGGTTAAAAACATAACAGAGATTCAAAATAGCACAGCTGCTTCAGATAAATCAGCGACGTGAGAGAAAAAACACTGTACAGTAGTTTAGTGGTAAAAGTGCTGTATGAATTTGTGTGTGCTTCCAGTGTCTTGGCCAGTAAGATGACTTCAAGGCAGGAATAAAAGCTGGGAAAAATGCCAGTTGTGTGAGTTAAGAAACTTATCAGTATGACAACTTTATCATTCATGCACACGAGAATGTAATGAGCTACAAAAAAGTATTCTATTAAAATAATCTGTCAATTATAATCACACAGGTTTAATACTTTTTACTCTTTCAGCTGCCGCCTCTATGGTGTCTAATGGTCTTAATTAATGAGCAAGGAATAAATCAATAGGAAAACAGAATTCAAATGTAGGTTTAGTCTTCCTGTGACTAGTATAAACAGGAATCAGAAACGGGTGCCCTGATTTATTTGTAAATTCTTATAAAACAAATAAATTGTTGCAAATTAGAAGGGGGGGGGGGGGGGGATTAGAAAA
>VUQR01013507.1:0-10167 GCA_015108515.1 Hemichromis elongatus | reverse complement strand
GGGGGGGGGGGGTATGAAAGTACTCCTGGGAGTTCATGACTATTTGTCTCTAATCTGACATTGTGCCAAAAAGTGTTTTTTACGTGTAAGATCTTTTCTTGTATTGGTAAATAGACTGTAGTCAACAGGCCTGATGACTTGATAATGTTCTTAAGGGAAAAAGTTGACATATGGTTCACATTTTATAGGCCATTAAGTAAATTACAGCAATTAATAGACTTTTTTGATTGACTTTTTTAAATCACTTTTTGGCAAACAATCACTTAGGTTTGCAGTATGAGTTACCATAGCGATGTAACCCAGTAAGTGATCGACCTTTTTAGTATAGGGAACCCAGGATTTATCCGGAAGCTACTTGGAGCTACTTGGAAATATAATGCCATTTACAGGCAGGTGGAGGCAGGAGATGGCATCATGCCAATCCTGTGATAGGAGTGATCCCGAATCCGAATCCGTCTAGGATAATTTCTTTTTCATTACCCGGATTGAAAAAGGGGGGTCATTCTTTCTTCTAGGGCCTCCATCCAAAAAAAGACGATGGGGTACCAGCTCCGGGCCACTAGAGGTCACTCTCATTTTATTCTATTCTATTCTTACATTTTTTTGTTGTTGTTCGTTTAAGTTTTAGGAAACTTGCGTAAGCGTACAAACATGTCGCCGTTCAAGAGAAAACGTGTCGGCCAGGGTTCCGTTGATTCAAAGCCGAAAAAAGGAAAACTTGTGATAGATGAAGGCGAAGCTCTAGAGGAAGTCGAAAGAGAGAAGGAAAATGAGATTACGGTGCCAGCACCGATCTCTCAGGTCAGCGTTATAGCGTTGTATTGTCCACTGAATTTTTTTTTTAGCTGGTGGGCCAATTTCAGTTCACAAACTGCGCGCTACTGTACTTATTTATTTATAACCTAGTTACTGTGTAGCATCGAATAGAGGAAGTCGTTATATCGTTATATTTACAATCTCCTTTCGCCACAGGAATAAACCAAAGTGCCTTCCTAAACGCACAGTCGGCATTTTTAGGCTAATTAATAGTAAAAAGAGAGGATGTTGTGCTCATAAATGTGATAGTGTGTCATTACGTCTTCTAACAAATTGATGCGTTCTAATAAACGCATCGGTAATCAATTGAAAACACATAGTGGCTCGTGATGTTTTGTGGAGGCGGCCATGTTCACCCAGCATATTTAAATACAGTGGCCGGGAAGGACATTCCCCCTCCACCCAATCGCGTTTTACGTGTGTGGCTAAAGCTCAGCCACATGTGTAAAACACCAAAGGAAGAGAACTCACGTCTTCGTCTTTAGACTTATGGCGTTAAGGATTGTGCTTGTGCTTCACAAAGTTTGACAGTCTCTTCCAAAGTGAATAAATGTGGTTTCCAAAGGTTGATTCTGTCCATCTGGACGTAGCGTTTTCAGTGGGAGAAACCGTCATCCAAGTGACTTCTTCAGTCTCAGACGACTGCAGGTTTCCCCAACCTTATAAACATACATTTGAATAATGACTGAAACCAGCCAACTGAGGGGACATTGGACTGTGAGGTTTCTTCATGATTATGCAAATTCTCATGATCATTGATCAACAACCAATGATCAAATACCACTGATCAATGGCCATGAGTACATGAGTGAATTGGGGAATGGCTGCAATCACGGCATTGTAAGATGGTGAAAGATGTACCCTTAGGCCCCCTCCTCGATTCAGAGATGGTCTTTCCCTTTTCACGTAAATGGCCTCCTTGACTCCGCGCTCAAACCAGCGTTCCTCCCTGTCTAGGATGTGTACATCCTCATCATTGAAAGAGTGTCCACTGGCCTGTAGGTGTAAATAGGCCGCAGAGTCCTGGCCTGATGAGGTGGCTCTTCTGTGTTCACTCACTCTCACTTCTCCAGAGGTTGTTTGGTTGTTTCTTTCGCCGTCGTACAATGCTGTGATTGCAGCCATTCCCCAACTCTCTGTGAATGGTACTCATGGCCTTTGATCAGTGGTTGTTGATCAATGGTCATAAGAATTTGCATAATCATAAAGAAACCTCACAGCCCAATGTCCCCTCAGTTGGCTGGTTTCAGTCATTATGCCAATGTACTGTTTATAAGGTTGGGTAAACCTGCAGTCAGCTGAGTCTGAAGAAGTCACTTGGATGAGTGACGAAAGGTTTCTCCCACTGAAGACGCTACGTCCAGATGAACAGAATCAACCTTTGGAGATTTACTTACCTGGATGATGGTTCCCTCTTAGCCAGCACTGACAGCTGAGGTAAACAGTGGACTGACAGCCGGGCAGATCCATATCTGGTCCAAACCATAGTAGAAGCATGCTGTTTCTTGGCTTTTGTTGCATTTTTAAAACTGAAATTGCAAACTGGTATTTGTTTTATTTCAGTGTACTGACGTGAAATCTCTTTAACAGGGCAAATGGACCAACAAGGAAAGAGTTCTGATTTTCTCCTCCAGAGGGATCAACTTCAGAACCAGACACCTGATGCAAGACCTGAGGACCATGATGCCTCATGCAAAAGCAGGTTAGTGTCATGTAGCATGCACCTATAGTTTTGCTTCACACAAACACCTGGGTTTTACCTTACTAATATGCAAATCTTGTGCCTAGACACAAAAATGGACAGAAAGGATAAACTGTTTGTCATAAATGAGGTGAGTCTGCTGTTTAATATCTTAGTTTACTCTTATATAACACATTTAAAGCATCCAGGAGAATTAAGTCATTTGTTTGGCAGGTTTGTGAGATCAAAAACTGCAACAAGTGCCTCTATTTTGAGGCCAAGAAGAAGCAGGACCTCTACATGTGGTGAGAATTTCATTGGTATTACATCTCGTGTACATCAGACTCGTAGGAGAGCCAATCTGAACCAAGTTCAATTATGTTTTTGTCTTGCAGGATTTCAAACAGCCCACATGGCCCTTCTGCAAAGTTTCTAGTCCAGAACAGTAAGTTATTTCTCTCAGGTGCAGCAATCACTTGTTATATGTTGGGAAAAATAATTGCATTGCCCCTCCTCTTCGACAGTTCATACACTGGCTGAACTCAAACTGACAGGAAACTGCCTCAAAGGATCCAGACCGCTGCTCTCGTTTGACCCGGTGAGTAGAACCGGGTTATAAAGCCAGGAGTAATAAATGAGACTTGCTGTTAGTTTATCATCATCATGTGTTTATTTCGAATTTGTTGCACTATGAGTCTCATCGACACCAAATTAGATATTTATGGTTTAGTGTAGTCAAAGAAATAGGGATGGGAATTGGTAAGAACTAAGCGATTCCGAGTACTTTTCGATTGTCATTGGGTCCGTTTTGAGAGTCACCACGGTTGCTAAGCAGCAATACAGAAATTACATTTGTGCAATTGAACTGCATGCTATGGGTTAAATGTTTGTGCATGTTTGTTGAGGTATTACTCCGCTTTGTTGTTATCGGTGTTGGAGTCGTTACTCAAAGTCATTTTTTGACATATTGCACCGATCACTTTTCTTAAAAGTAATGCAGTACGTTACTTTAATACTCCTGGAAAAAATAATTCCTTATATTACTTGTTATGTGACTGTAGATTAGCTGAAACACACTGTCTCATAATCACCATTTAAAAATATAAACCTGAGGCTACAACCCCACACGCCAACACAAATCCCTAATGAGGACACACATCTCTAAGATCTTTCTTTTGGAGAATACAACCGTGCAGATACCGATAAGCGGGATCAACAGAAAGGCAGACTAACAGTTCCAAGCAACTGGACTTCTGGGAGCCGGTTTTCTACAAGAGTTGGCTGTTGGTCTTCTAATCGGAAGGTTGCCGGTTCGAGCCCCGGCTCCGACAGTCTCGGTCGTTGTGTCCTTGGGCAAGACACTTCACCCGTTGCCTACTGGTGGTGGTCAGAGGGCCCGGTGGCGCCAGTGTCCGGCAGCCTCGCCTCTGTCAGTGCGCCCCAGGGCAGCTGTGGCTACAATGTAGCTTGCCATCACCAGTGTGTGGATGTGTGAATGACTGAATGTAGTGTAAAGAGCTTTGGGGTCCATACGGACTAAGTAAAGCGCTACACAAATACAGGCCATTTACATAGACCCGTTCTCGATTCCCATCCCACAGTGTCCTCAATCTGATACAAAATTCTCAGCCTGTTATCTGAATAGTGAAAGTTGTTTTGTCCTTTTTTGTTTGAAGAAGAAACACCTGAGCAAGAGCTGAAGTTTTTATTCTTTCTCTTTATTTTCTTCCACAGAAATTCGACAAGGAGCCTCACTATGCTTTACTGAAAGAGCTCTTTATCCAGGTGCGTTTCCCAGACAGCGTGGATGTAAACAGTGCCTGCAGTTTTATGAATCAAGGACACTTTCTGTCTAATGTCCGATTAAAGTACTACATGTAATGAACGGAGCAGAAATTGTTTTTTTTTTTCTTGAAGAGTTCAGCGAGTTGTATTTTCAGATTGAACTCATTCGGGTTTTCCTGTTGTAGACCTTTTCCACCCCACGCTACCATCCTAAGAGTCAGCCTTTTGTGGACCATGTCTTCACCTTCACCATTACAGACAACAGGATTTGGTTTCGAAACTACCAGGTACTCCGTCGCCACACTTTCTAAATTTCATTTGATATTTCATCCCTTGCTTAAACAGATTCTGGATGAAATATTTGCTTTTCCTCTCTGCCTGTGTTCAGATCATTGAGGAAGATGGCTCTTTAGTGGAGATTGGGCCTCGCTTTGTTCTTAACCTCATGAAGATCTTTCAGGGGAGCTTTGGAGGACCCACGCTCTATGAAAACCCAGACTTCCGTTCTCCTAATATGGTAAAAATCCATTGCACGATAGCTGAACTTACAATTAATGTGCATTATATATACACGTTCGTACAATGAACATCTCTCTGTATACTCCTGCAGCACCGTAGAGAGATGCGACTGGCAGCGGCAGCCAAAGTGCGAGAGAAACAGATGGTAAAGGAGATGCAGAAAATGAAGAAGATGTCTGCGAAGGAGGACCTGGAAAGTGACGTTACAGCGGATGTCTTCCTCACACCGGCAGAGGAAAAGCCCGCTGACATTGAGATGGAAGCGCCTGAGCCGAAAGCGGTGAAGAAAAAACAAAAAGCTTTCAGAAGACAAAGGATGCAAATGGCACGCAGGTAACTGGATGGACTGTGTTAAGCTGAGTGAATACTGCTGCCATTATTCAGTAAAAGTATGTGAACGTCACCACACATTCAGGACTGAAGTTCAGTATTATAAACAGTCCTTGGGGAAATGTGCATTGTGTTTTGTTGCCCCAGTTTATGAACTCCTTTTTTCTTCTTCTTCTTCTTTTTTTTCAATAAACAATTTCTTTGATGTAATGTATGAGTTGAAGTAAAAATTATTTTCTATGTCATAGAAATAAAATACCAACTTGATCTCTGTATCCTGTGATTTATACTCCAAAAAAGGCTTTTGGAACAGTGTCAGCGTAGACATGAAGTGTCCACAGCTTAGGAGAAGTCACACCTATTCAAAGTATCAAAGTAGGTAGGATAGGTGTTGTTTTAGATCAGTGAGCTGGGTCTAATGTGTCCTATTTTACAGGTTGTCAACAATCTAGAAGCATATCTCAAAAGACAAGCTCTGACATGAACTGCATTTAACAAGTACACTCAGATTTTGGAGTAACATTCACAAATTGTGAGACTTATGACTGAAAACGACCGAGTCACCATAGGAATCAATACAGCACCTGAACACAGAATTAATCGTAGACTCATGTTTATGATGTGTCATCATAGAGTGCATAAGAACATCGGCAGCAAATCACAAGCACGGCGTCGGTTTCTCTCATATCTGGCAAATGATGAATCGGCTCATTTTCAATTTTCTCCACTGTGCCCATTACAAGTCTAGTATTTTCTCCCTGCCTGCATCTTCTGGCAAAACTGAACTCGGGTGTGTAGTTAAGGTGCTTATTACAAGTCAACTTTTAATCCACAGTTCTCAGTTCTCTTCTACCTCCTCATCGGGACAGCAGTAATATTCTACGAAGCAGATCTGTCCGTCGTCGTTCCTGACCAGGTACTGCAGAGAGAGGAAGCCCCGGTTGTCTGTCCTGACAGAGACTTTACAGGACAAAGCCAAGGCTTTGGTGGACGGCTTCAGGAGGGACATCTTGTATCTGATGGAGACACAAAACATTACACGGTGATACACTGAAACTATGCCTAAACAATTGTCCTTAACACGATACGATAGAAAGGCCAAGAAAACACTTAACAATGGATCCGGGAGTGCTGACTCAGTGTCGGCACATCCAGTTGCATTTGTGAATGTCATTGTTAATCCGTGCTTTTTATTCAGTAACAAGTCAAATGTATCCAGTCAACAAGCTCTATTACATAAGTCATAACAAGTCTGCTTTTAAGGGGATGTAGAGGTGAAGAAAAGTCACAGAAGAAATGATTAAAATCCTAAACACCTGCATGCAGGTGCTGCAGCTTCCTGTGGCCAGTTAGACCTCTGGTTTGAAGCCGTGCTGACAATTACAGTTTGCACACAAGTATACAACACAAGGTCAAACCACGGGAGTCTACTTGAGTGAAGTATTTCCAATTCCAGGAATTTCTAGAGAGCCTACAAGGTGAGTGTATACCTAACAGAGTTCATACTTGGGTTAAGGGCGCTGGCCCTCATTATTAGTGTGTACACACAGGTGAAGTTAATATTTCCAAACCTTATTTTGTTAATAATAAAAAAATATTATCACTGCCCTTTGGTTATTATTAGTTTTCCAAAACATAAGCCGCTAAATGCTCAGAATTACAATCAAATTAAACAAACTGCATTTAAAGAGAATACAATACTAAATAAATAAAGATGTAGGTCTCAACAGTTTAATTTAAATATATTCCAGCATTTCTTATGTTTCATTAAAAATCACTTCTACCACTGCTGGAGGTCATCATTTGAAGTCTAGATTGTTGGCATTACCTGACTGATGCTGGAGAATCTGATATACATCAACTTTGTTGTCGTAGAGTATATCTGAGACAGTGACTAGTTTTACGATTGTCAAAAGGAAGATGACTTTTTAATATTTGATCTGGGAAAAAAATATTAATGTCAACATCTTCGACTTTTTCACATTACGATCAGAGTTATCTGCCTGGCAGCCATGCGTGAACGTGCATGTCAACGGGTCAAGACTAAATGAGAGTAAAGTAATTCACAGACGGTCGTTGCAAGATAAAGATCACTGGCAGACGCCAGGAGATATAGAGCACACATTTTCTGCTATGTCATTCACTACTGTGTGTGACATTTGGTTTTAGTTGCTGCGTTGGTGTTTCCTGTGCTCCCAGTCCACGTATGGGTCGTTTGTGTTCTCCACAGCCTAAATAATCTGCGTGTGTTCGTGTGCTGACCTGTTCGTTTGCGTCTCCGTGCACTTAAACAGCTCCATCATGTCCGAGTCTTTGGAGTAATCATAATGAGCATTCCCAGCGTTCCCAAATGTTGACAACCTTAGAAAATTAAATCAAATAATAATAATATAAATGAAAGGTAAAAAGAGCCACATTTTCAAAAATAATGCAGAGGGGACGAAGTTACACTACAAACTACCTCAGCACACTGATAATGAATGTCAGGAAATGGTGCAGAAAAGCTCTATTTTGTTACAACAAATGCTTGAAGAAAGTCACTACGCCTACCTTTAGCTTAGCTATACATTATATTTAGGGTTTGCTTCAATCAGATCAATACAATCCAGCATAAAGCATTCCTCACCTTTGCATTGAATATTTTGTGCGTTGAAAATATTTTTCTGACTCAATCGAGTTTTTTTAATCTTCAGAATGTGAATAAAGAGATCCGACCAATCAGACCAATGCATTTGGCAACAAGTGTGATTGTAGCTTAAAACGCACACCGGATGCAGAAAAAGTAAATATTACAATTTTAAAAAAGACACACAATCGGTTCTACGAAATGATTTCTCTGCCCCCCTCAGATGTGATCCTAACTCTGCCAATAAGAATTCAAACTATCCCGCTGACATTGGGAAAGATGTACGTAAGCGGTCATGATACAGCTTTAACTTGTGAATCAAACTGAGAAATTCTCCCTGTTGCTACCTTATTGTAAGAAGTGCGTGAACCCAGAGTCTACAGTAAGGACAGCACACCTGAAGTATGGTTGGCTGGGGGACATGGTGATCTGTAGCACTTCACTCGTCATGTCCAGTTCAGAGAAGGCTTCCTTCAAACTCTCTGACTGCAAGATCACCTACAAAAGAGCCAGGGATACATCAGTTGTTAGTGAGTTGTGCTTCCCTGTTTTTTTAACACCTGCAGATACTGTTATGCCCATTGGATTTGTAAAGTAAGGAAAGCAGAGAAACCATAATTTCTGAACTGATTTTTTTCATATTGGTTTATTTTTTCCTATTCTGATGGTTTTTTTTGTAAATTTAATATTCCAGTTTTAATAACAGAAAAAATGAAATAAACCTTGTTTGTGACATTAGTGCTGCAGAACTCAAAATCAATCGGTTCTTCTGGTTCTTGTGTGTTAATCTTGCACACGGTCACTACACCACCTTCCTCCAGGAACAACGTCAGAGGGTACCCATACCCCCTGTAGCACATCCGCAAGGCTGTTGATATACCTGCAACATCACAGAAAGCAGATAAAAAGCAGGCTGAGTCACGTCTCAGGTGTTTTTTTAAATTAATTAATTAATTAATTTTTATCAATTTTACCTGGTGTTGTGGTTCCACCAAATATGTTGAGGCAATCGAGGAGAACAGTGAGGTTGATCTGAAAAGCCACCAGATCTTCTCTTATGGTGAACTCTTGGAAGATCTCAGCCTGGGAGACATGAGTACAGCTTCACTAAGGTATCAGTATTGTAGGATTTAACAAAATGTAAACATGCCTGCTCATTCAGATGTGTTCACAGACAAAACACCAGAGAAACACACCTGAATGAAGGCATTGGCCTGCAGACATTTCGAGTCCTCCACTGTGACCTTAAGGCCATTGGTTGTAGCTGTGAAGATGGCATGGTCTTTGAAAGTGATTGCTTTCAGGATGTTGGAGAGATTGCGAGCATTGTCCAAACTCGCCACTAAAACGTACTGTTCGTCATCACCCTGCGACTGAGTGGAGAGAGGCATTGTAGCTCTCAAAAAAAAGGCCACAGTACCTGCTGCTAAGTCCCTGTAAAGGTAAAAACATCAAGTTAGCCGCTCCAATTACATCACAGGCGTTAAAACGTTGTTGAATGGCTGTTATATTGCAAATCGGACAGAATGTTAATACACCAAAATGATTTATGTGGACTCACACACACACACCGAACTGTCACTTTGCTTTTGCTATAGTACTAAGCGTTTGTTTTGTCTTTTTACTGTGGTTCGTTTGGAGTTTAAAAAGACCTAAAACAAAAATTAACGGTAATTTAATTTACATGTGTACTATCTAGATATTAAACACATTAATGTGTTTAAAATATTACCCCTCAAAAAACTGCAACTCCCTGCGTGTCTCTTATAAAGGTGTTATGCAGCAGCTCTTGTGATTGTTTTTGAAGAAAGGCGCGTGGTGATGAACAACTTCCGCCTGTCGCGATTCTTCTACGGAAGTTGGAGTTAACTTACGTCAGCAACGTTCCAGAGATTTCGCCATAAAACATCTTTAGTACGTGACAACATCAACACATCATTTTGTGATTGGCAGAGGTGAGAGTCTTTATTCTGTTTCCTCGTTTAACAGTTAAAACATTTTTTTCCTGTTTGAACATTGGTGACAGTTTTTCATAATCGTTATTATAGCCACCGGGGATGCTAGCTTTAGCGCACTGTTGGATTTGATCTTAGAATGAAACCAATAATGTGTCAACTGTGTCAAGTTACAAATGATCGACAAACAATTTACAGCAAATAACAACAGAAATGACGGAGCAGAGTAAGTTGTGTAGTCGTGTAAAAGAAAGCCTCATTCTACCTTTAACTAAGGTAGCTCAGGTTAGCTTTGTAAACGTCAGTATGGCTGACAGGTCGCTAAGTGGCGGACCCAAGTTGCCAGGATAAATAAAACAAGAAAATAATAAACGTCTCAGTACGGTAATTTCTAAGTTATATACACCAGAAAAGTTTAAAATTTAGACATTAATTTATGAAAACATACCATACAT
>VUQR01013506.1:0-19131 GCA_015108515.1 Hemichromis elongatus | reverse complement strand
ACAACCCAAAATGTGATGTCCATATATGTGAACGCCAGGTCCTAGGAAGTTTAGCTTGTAACTGACATTTATGCAATATAGTGAAGTAAATGCAGAATAAACACAAAGAATGTGTTTTGGAGTTTGTACGTGCTTTGTCTCTAGGGGCCACCGTAAATATAATTTTATTTATTCACTCCACATAATGTAATAAAAAAATTATAAAATACAAAAACCATCATTTACATTTTAATTTTAACTATTTAACTTTTCAGCTTTTTCCTTTTAAACAAATTTTAAGTGAAACAACACAAAACACTGCAAACCACAACACAATAAAATATAAATTAAAATATGCGAAACAAAAAGATGCTTGGAATTGCATACATAGGATTCACTGCATGAATAAACTTTCTAAATCCTTTATTGTCCGCAACTGAAAATAGTTGTGGATGATTACCATACCTTTCTAATGTGACGATGTTCTCTCTTATTGTTGTCCCTGGCTCTCTTTCTCTCCCACTCTGTTCCTGTGCTACTGCGTGTAACTACCGCTCCTCCCCCCTCTGCTCAGCGCAAAGCACCAAGCTCACGCCCGGAGTGAAGCGAAAAAAAGTGCGAGAGAGAGAGAGGGCGAGGAAAAAAAACCCCAAAAAACAAAAACAAAACGGCTCGCGTCGTTCACTTCAAAGATACGGCTCTTAGAGCCGTTTCGTTCGCGACCGACACATCACTACTTGACAGCACTGACTTGTTTGGGAGGGTTTCCGGGATCAGAGTTTTTGCGATATCGTTTCACAATTAGTCAAGAACAAGACAAGAACATGATGCAATGCTGGCAAATCCCAGAGTAAGTCGTCCACTTTGCACTTTGTTTCGGTGAGAATAATCGAAACCACACGGACCGTTTTGGTTAGGTTTCATTTCTTATGAATGACCCGCCCAGCCAGTCTTCTTCCTCAGTCTTCTCTCATCTGTATCCTCTGCAAACAAGCAGGAGAATCGTGTTTGGTTTACTCATCTCCAAAACCTACAGATAAACCTGAGGAGTTCAGCTTTGAACCGAGAGGACTGAAGAGCGGACTGAATGAAATGTGAGTTTTCGTCAGTATTTTTTTTTAAAACCTTCATTGTTATAAGAATCAATGAAAATCAGTAAATGCGTAGTAAGGATGCAATCAGTTATTTATTTATTTATTTTTTGTGGTCCTTCGTTTTACTTTTACAGGGTTTGTCTTTCTCTGATGGCACTTAGCTTACTTACATTACATTACATACCTTCCTGTCTCCAGTTAATACCTACAGTATCACATTTAAAAAGAAAAAAGTCAGCCGGCTCATGTCCTTAACCAGTTACTGAATTATGTTCTGTTGGTTCTGTAAGTCTTTTGGATTTGTGGATTGAGCAAAGACATTTAACACCAAAGCCACTTCCTGGTTTTATTCTAACCTCAGCATTATAGAGCACACCAGTGAAAACACTGTGCTTTTATGACTCGGAAGTATGAAGAGGATTAGAACCATTACAAAATGTTAGGGTCCTTTTGCAATTGTGATGGAACGTTGTTATTCTCGTTTATGCATATGCTTAGTTGTGACATTGTAATAGACTGTTAAGTGGAAGTTTCCAAAACTAGATGAACTTATTTCAGCCTCAGTAGTTGAAGAAGGCAACTCCCTTTACTTGCTGATAACACAGGTCACAAAACAGCATACCCATTGTTCCGTTGATGTGTGGGATGGTCAGTTTCTCCCTCTTCCTTGGAATGCATAATGGAGTGGGAGCACCGCTTCTGTTTCAGAGCTCTCATGACTGTAAAACTGTAATGTTTGATGTGTGTTAGCTCTCCTGCATGCAGTAATTAAAATTGCTTGCCCACGGCTGACCGTATTGCAGACGTTGTTAATCGAAAATTACACTACAGAATGTTGTTTTCTTTGTGATTTCCAGTGGCCCTAATCCTCTTCCATACAGAGAAACAGATAAGATCATGTTAAAAACAATGTAGCTTAGAAGCAAAACTACCGTTATTGTAAATGTATAACTGTCCTGGATGTAATAAGTTTCTATTTCACTGAAACTAAATCATGTTACTGATTATTGTAATGCAGTGGGATTACCACAAAAATTTTAATTCAAACAGTACACATCCTCACACACACACACACACACACACACACACTGTACCATACAACTGACTCACAACATGTTACCACGTATCACACATCATGCCATGTAGTGCACCTGAACCAAAGAGCAGAGCCTTCTGCCAATAAACCAGCTGCATGTGAAAATTAAGCTCAACTCCTCATTACTCCTTATTTTGAGATCAGTTTTAGTGAACCACTGTTTACTATGCCTTCACCAGCAGGAGTGCTCCTAAACCTCTACACAGAGTTTAGTATCAATTTGGCATTCTCACACGTAAAACTTACCTATACCACGTGCATTAAGTTATAATCCATTATTATTTCACGTATTATTGAGGCTGATGGCTCAATGTAATTAAACATTCTCTTTAGCCCAGAGGATAAGTGGTTAGACCACAGGAAGCTTCCTGGTTTTCAGGAAGGAAGCAGTGTTTCTGTATCTTGCTTCTCTGTTCATTGTATTGTAGCTTGTGTGAATGCACCAAAAAGCTGTGTTAACTGCCGAAACCTTTCAGAAGTGTTTGTAAGGTCACGCAGTGATATACAACACAGGCCTATTTGTAATGCAGTGCAGGCATCAAAACTCTGCAGCCTGGCTCCTGTGTGCAACGACTTCTCTAGAGTCTCTGAATCTTTCATTCTTAAATTGTGGAAATAATTGCCCAGTTTTATAGAATGATGAAATCTACATTTTTACTTAAGAAACATTCACCCTCTCTGGGATGTTCTTTTAAAAGACAGTCAAATTATACAAACTTTATTCAAAATATTTGTTTAGCTCTATACATATACAATCCTTACAGAGAATTGTAACTTGTAAACTGCCTCAGCTATGTGTTTATAATACTTCTACTTTTTTGCAGCATTAGTTACCAACGTGTGAAAAGTTAACCAGCTACCATTGATGACCAGGAAAAATTAAGGTGAGGCCGAACTTGCTTAATTTTAGTTACTATCAGTATAGTTCCTATTTCTTTATTGCTAATATTTTTCTTTAAATTATTTTGTAGCCTCATCTATATTTGTGAAAAAAGAAGCAGTACTGTCATGGCAGATCAAGGTGAAGTGAAGGTAAGTAAAAACTGGAACATGCTTGCATTAAACTGCCAACTTCAATAAAACATATGTTAAGAAATATGCTTTTATCAATTAAAACATAGTTTCATGTTTTAAACTGTTCCACATAATACTTGATATTTTCACTAAATATTGAAGTGTGTAATAATTCATTTAGAAATGAGGGATGTTAACTGGACTTTATGTTTCAGTGCCAGGAGGAGGATCTGTCATCAAACATACAAGATTGGAGTAAACATCAAGTGAGACAATGGGCTCTCCAATTGGATCGAGTGGATGACAAAGTTGCTGAAATATTGTTTAATGAAGAGATCAATGGTGAAAGTCTTCTCCTTTTAGATACAACCGACTTATCCAAAATTGGTGTGACTTTTGGACCGGCTAAACTTCTCATTCATGCCAGAGATGAGGTTGTGAAATTTAAAAAAGAAGAGCCAGTAGACTCTAGAAACCAGCCTGGAAAACCATGCAAGCCATATCCATTTTGTAGATACCACGATACATTCAGATACATGGAGAGCAGCATTCTTGATGTTACAGAATCAGGTGCCTTGGACTTGATCGAACCCTGTCACGAGTATAAAGCTTTCACCAGTACAACAGATGAAACTAAAATGAACAAGTTCACATCTGAGGTCGTTCGCTTTGCAGCTGCCTGCATGAATAGCCGCACCAATGGCACCATACATTTTGGAATAGGAGACAAGCCGGACTTCACCCACGGCCAAGTGTTAGGAGTGGTTGTTGAGGACAGAGAGGCTTTTGCAAATGAACTGAAATCTGCCATTGATGGTTATTTTGAACATAAACATAAGCAAGATTCTCAGACTTGCATTAAACCTCCACGATTTGTTGGAGTTCTCAACAAGAACATGACATCATCTGACAAATGTGTGATAGAAGTCGACGTAGTTCCAGAGACTACAATCTGTAAAGAAAACGGCTACCACACATACACCATAAAAAAGGGCAAGAAAAAAGGCAAAATTAAAGAAACTGAATCAGAACCATCAAAGTGTTTCTTTATCCGTGATGGTGGTAGCAGCAGAGATCTTCTTGCACAACCAAACAAGCGAGAGTACGAGCAGTTTCTAGAAAGTATGGCTCAACGATCAGAACTCCGGAAAAAAGCAGAAGAGAAGCACCTCAGTGTGATAAAAAACAGCACTCAGGGCTCTAGACTCAGTAACATGATCACTGGTGGCTCTCTGTCTTTAGATAAATCAAGGGTTGAGCAGTATGTGATAGTAACGAACAAATCACACCCAACCCAGTTAGATTCTCTAAAATTTCTTGTAGATCTGAACCCAACAGCTGTGTTGGACTTTGATCCAGAATCAGCTAAAGTGGGGTTAGAGCAATATTTTGATCAGCAGAGCACAGCAAATGTCCATTTACCAGCACGATATAAAATCACAGAAGGAGTTGAAGACATTGCGAACAAGTTGAAATTAACTCAAAACACCAGCTGGGTGTTCTGCAATGGAGGCATTGACCACGAGTCACCCTCAGACATTGACCAGTGGCTAATGGACAAGGGAGCCGCCGTTAGAGATGTGATTTCCTTCTTGTGTCGCAAAGATATCCTTCCAAACAAGAGGTTCCTCGTCATTTTTTTAATTTTGTCAAGAGTGAGTGAGAAGATGGACCCCCTTGTGGAGACGTTCAGTACATTCTGGCAGGAGCTCAGAGGCACAGATCAGATCCTTTGCATATGCGACAATGACAAAGCATTCAACTCCTGGAGAGACTTAATTGAGGCTCGATGTGGAATCGACATCTCAGGTAGATGCATATATGATCTCAGCTTTGCAGAAGTCAATGGCACTATCCTTAGCCTTTGGTCAGAAAATCGCAGATCCAGTCGTTTCCTACCGTGTGGTGGGGGAAGCAACGTGGTATTTGAGAAGAAAGTGGAGCGAAGTCTGAATACCTTAGATGTCCTTTGTGTGAACCAATGTGAAGGAGGAAATGAGGAAAAGAGTCTGATAGAGGAGAACTTCTACAAGGGTGGCAAGGTGACATGGTGGAATTTCTATTTCTCAGAGCAGCCAGGATCCACACCGTTTATCAAACGTGACCAATTTGACTACATCAAAGACACAATCATACCTGAATTATGCTCCCTGAGAAAAGCCTGTGTGTTGTTTAACCTCATGCATGTACCTGGATGTGGAGGGACAACTTTGGCCATGCACATATTGTGGTCTCTCCGGAACAGATTTCGTTGTGCTGTCATCAGGAGCAGCAATGCTGACTTTGCTGAAGTAGCCAGTCAGGTGACCAAACTTCTCATGTATGACCATCAGGAGCAGCTGCCAAGTGTCCCTGTTTTGCTGATGATAGATGACTTTGATGATATGGAAAAAGTGTTTGACTTGCAGCAGCTCATTGAAAAAGAATGTGAAGAGAAAAACATTCAGTGCAAGTCTGCGCAGGTGGTTCTCTTGAACTGCATGAGATCAGAGTCTTCTGACCAGACCGGAGATACTGCAAATTGTGCTTTCATTCGAAATGAGCTCTCTGATAAGGAAAAGAAACTGTTTGAGGAAAAACTAGTCGAAATTGAGAAAACTTACAAGAACACTGAAACATTCTATGGTTTCATGATCATGAAGAAGAACTTTAAGTCAGAATACATTGAGAGTGTTGTCCGCAACACGCTAAAGAGCTTCAATATGAATCAAAAAAATGCACAGCTCCTGGCAGTTTTAGTTCTGTTGGATGTTTACTGCCGTGGGGCCTCTCTGTCGGTCTCTCTGTGTGAAGAATTCCTTGACCTTCAACCAAAACCGTTTTGTGGATCCAACAAAGTTGAATGTGGTTTTGGAAAATGTTCTACTTTCATAACCAGCTGTTCAGTTCAGGGTAAGGTAGTTTTCAGAGCTGTGAAAATGATCCACTCAAGAATTGCAAAGCAGTGTTTGTTGGAACTTGAAAAAACACACAATGTGAAAAAAGTTGAAATTGCTGACCTTTTGCTGACCACAGACAACTTTTATGAATGCACACAAGGCAAAAGCAAGCTCCTACAAGATGTTCACCACATTTTGGTCAAGCGAAATCATGAATTAGAGGAATCACAGTTCTCTCCACTCATTCAGGACATTGCAAATGAAACACCTGGACTGGAAGAGATGGTGTTAAAAAATGCCTCAAAGAGATATGAGAAAGATCCCATTGTCTCCCAGTTACTTGCCCGGTACTATTACCTAAGAAAGAAAGATTTTGTAGAGGCAAAAGTTTGGGCACAAAAAGCAAAAGATCTTTACAAAGACAACTCCTATATTGCAGATACATCAGCGCAAGTTCTCAAGCATGAGCTCAAGAATGCCATTGCAGACTGCAAGGAAGAACCCATCAGTTCGGAGAAACTTAAAACATGTTTGAAACTGGCTCAGTCAGCATTGGAAGCATTCCACGAAACACAGAACCTTGCAAAGAAGGAGTCACTCCAACGATTAAAAATCAAAACAGACAACTGTACTTTCAACACCTCTGGCTGCTTGGGTGAAATTCAAGTCTGTGTGATCATCACTGATGTGCTGGCAAAGACCCCTGTTTTCTCTTTTGATGGTCTTCGTCATGACATAATGAGCCAGGTTCTCTCTGGAGATCTTAAACTTTCCGACCTAGAAAGTAAAGATCGTTGGCACAACAAAAACAAACCCTACTATGTCATCCTGAAACAGTCTGAGGATGTACTTTACAACCTCAAATACAGGATGAAGAAGAACTTTGATTTCCTTGACAATTTTTATGTAAATCTGGGCTCCAGATTTGGAATGAAAGATAGCCGTGAGCAAATGTCCCAAAATGAGCTTTTCAGATGTTTCAGACATTATGCAAAGGTGTTCTGTAAGACAGATTCTGCATCTCTTTTGAGGAATAAAACCTTGTACACCAAGTTGGAACTACACCAGGCGAGACAGTGCCTGGAAGAGGAAAAAGCTGACACCTATTCTGGGATTCTGAGCTATCTCTCAAATGAAACCTCAACAGTAAAGTTGGAAAAGATTGCCAGACAGTATCTCTTTATTTGTGAGCATTACCCAACTCCAAAGGAGAAAGTGAACTTTATCTATGTCAATATTGTGTTGAGTCGTCTTAAACTGGAATCCCAACTGTTACAGCCATATGAAGCCATGGTAAATCTTCTCCCCCAAGTTCTTTGTGGTCAAATCCCACTGAAAGAGAGTTTGCCGCTCTACTTCATTGCAGTTCTGCTGTTATGGCCAGAGCCAAATCGTCCAGTATATAGAGATCTTGGAAAGTGCATTTCACAGATGAAAACCTCTTATCATGCAGAGATGAAGGAAGTGTACAACGGCAAGTGTCCTGTTATCCATTTCCTCCTGGGGAAGAAACGTGGCTATGAACGACTGGTCCACATTGGAGAAATCAAAAAGTGCATTGTGGATGGGCAACACCAGTTTGCCTCCATGTGGGGAAGTGGCAAAATATGGAAGGTGAAGAAGGTGGAGGAGCTCCTTTATAGGGTCACGGGGGAGGTGAATAGTGATTGCATAATGGCAGAAACTGGTTTTCCAGTCACCCCAATGTATCGAAGCCAGATTAGTGGGCATGCAGAGGGGTCAAAAGTGTCATTCTTCATTGGTTTCTCAATGAGAGGACCTGTTGCATTTGACATTGCACAAAAATGATTATGCGTGGTCACAGCAGAGCTGAGACACGCTAGCTTTATCCGGCCGAGTTTGCACTGGAAATGTGAATAATTGTCGTCTTTGGCTTGTATGTGATTATGTTTTCCTCTGTACTTTTCATGAATGATACTTGTATTTTTGTTATTGTTGCAAGGATAGGGGGCATTTGTCATACAAAACCTTTGAGCAATGGTTTAACAACATTTGTAGTGTATCTCACAAGTCACTGTATATGTGAGAGCCTTTTTTAATAAATGTTATGTGATATGGAAATCAATTTAACTGTTACTAGTTGTCAGGTTTTAGGTTATATGAGTAAAAGAGATATATGATGGATTTAACAGTAAAGCTACATCCATTTTATAGTACATTTATATATGAATTGTGTACTTTTGTACTACTGTTTTTTTCCATAATGATTATTTGATTAATTCATCTAAGTTGTATATGAACTTCTCTGATATTTGAAATGCTGACACTTAAACTTTAATCATTTTGTCTTATATTACTTTTGCAGTTTTGTTTAAAACAACATGATTTGTTTTTTTATTTTCCATGTAAAAGCTAGCACTGAGTTTTGTAATACTTTTGCTGCCTAATAAAAATGTACTGTAACATTATTATGTAAGGGTTACTTTAAAATGCACTGCACATGCACTTAAATAGTTAAATGTAGAATACAGAAATTAAGAGTTGCATAACTATGTTCATATTAAGTGAAAAGGAAATTTAATTGAATTGATCAGTCTAGAATTGCATTAAAACGTCATATGCAAATCTCTAAGAAGCATTTGCATTGAATAACACTGTGACTGCTCCTCATACAGCTTAAAGTATGAGATGCTTTATGCTTTTTTTTTGGATAACAGACCAAAAAAGGGTATGGGAAAAAGCGATGAATGTTGAATAGTTAACAGGGTAGTGCTGGCCTCTTTTGTCTTCCCATTTACTTCCCTCTGCCCTGCACAGGCTTGTGAACATACGGGCCCCACACATTGTTACCTGTGGATCTCGATGACAGGTAAACTATGCAGTCCTTCTGAATATGGGTGCTGCTTTCTGGATTTTGTGAGTACAAGTTTATGGCCCCCAAAAAACACATCTAGTCTGTCTCACACACATGGCAAAGCAGGAAATAGCTCACCATGTGACACAGATCAATAAGATATTGCATTTCTACATCTGACACAAGATAGTGAGCATCACCACTGCATTTCTTCTGTGAAGGACTTTAGTGCATCTTCAATTTTGAATGATATTAACCTGCAATGGAAAATAGTTTAATTTGCTAAAAGGGCATTTTAAATATTAGCAGGTACACTTTTTGTACGCTAACATTCAATGTATGAAATTTGTCTACAAACTACATATAGCACTTCCTCATTACTACTTCAGTGTACTGAGCTTAAGTACACTAATCAGCTTTTATATACAGTGATAGAGCTTTTGCAGAATGTAACTAAACTTACCACCAGGTGGCAGCAACTCATTTGTTTTATTTGGAAAAGCCAACTGTGTGAAAGAAGTAGTTCTGAATTAAAAGCTGAACCGTGCCTGTAGCTGAAATGATTTTGTAGCTTTTATAATGGTATTTTGGGTTATGTGGCTTTTCCCCATACTGTATGCTGATGCTAAAAACAGACAGATTAAAGTGGTTTAAAAAATAAGTCCAGTCGAACAAATTGAGCTCTGATGATATAGTCACAGGTGATTTAATTAAAATCCTGATATTAACTGCCTATACTCTAATAAGATGCCTGCTCAAATTAAATCCACCAATCAGAAACAGTTCTGAGGTGTAATCTGATAAACCAAGTGATCCAGGCAAACTGATTTTTTGCGAACTCAAAACAACTGCCCAGATTCGAACCAGCTATCAGGTGAACTGCACTTACTGTAGCCATGGTGACATCATCTCTCATCATCCCACCTGTTGAAAAACTGTTGTTAAATCTGAGCCTGTAACTCATTTTAAATGGTTTTTGAACCATGAGAATCCCAAGGACTTGCTGTACACGTTAATGGTTCCAAAAATAGGGCCATGAAAAGAAAATGTAAAAAAAAAAAGGGGGCTGCTCTTTTTTTATTTGATTGGTGTCTCTGGAACTGTTAAAGCTGAAATTAACAAACTTCCAAAACTGATTTGAACAGTCCATCTGCTTGCACCCTTCATATTTTTCGGTGGTAAAACCTGATTATCCTAAAAGGTGGCAAAAAGAATAATATCAGAATAGCACACTTATCCTGAAGATGCTGATTATATTGATGGTTTAATTGATTCTGTAGCTTGAGGTATATAAACTAGTTGAATGTACAAAAACATATGAAAAACAAAAGTTAGACTCTCACACTAATAATTGTGTTTGTGGTTTAAACTTCAACGTTTGTTTTTTTTAACTTAAATTTGAACACAGTTCAAGTAGAATTTATAAATTAACTTCACCAAACTATGAGTGCATTATAATAATACTTTAGACAGGGTACTAACTTCTTTATGCACAGATGGCTTAGTCTTACCTTTTTCTTCTGTTTTTCTGACATGAGTCAGACGATATCTCCAAGTATATGCACCCCTGCGCCACATGGCTAAAAGCTATTTTTAAAAGGTCCCTTCTGGGGGTCAGAAGGTCATTCTGGTGATGAGTGTAGCCTTTCTCTAGCATATTATGGAGAAAGTTAGATGTGTGAGCCATCTATCGACCATGATTCAGAAGAACACATGCTGTAAATCTTTTAGCAGCTTCACTTGGAGGTTGCTTGGCAACCTGAGATGTAACTTTAACTAGTTTCTGTTACATTTAGATAAGTCATGTCAATGTAATTCGCTGACATTCATACCAAAGTGAAACTTTAGGCATATGGGAGGTCAAAAGGTCAAAGTGGCCATGTGAGTGAAACCCGATGATCCTGTCAGAGAAAGGAGCTTCTGCTGCTTCACACAATTTATATCAGAAAAATAAAAGTGAGTCTTTTCAATGAAGAACACATTTTAAAATATGTTAAAATTAATTTAGCCCGACACTCCTATAATAATATCATAAAACCACATATTACTATAATATTATAGTTACTTGTACACACTGTAATCCACTGTCCAAATATTGCGTAAATCATCCAAAATTAGTAATCCCTAAGACCTGCAGCAGAATTTGATGAGTGAAACTGTAAAACATCGACACACTGGATTAATGATCCCAGTCCCAATAAAAACAATACTGCACAATAATCTGCAGCCTAAAATAGAAATGCCAGTTGTATTGTGACATGAATGAATAACCACTCATTTTAAAAATTGGAGCGGTCAAGGTTTGACTCATCACAATACAGTAAAAGGTACAACAAAGCCAATGAGGTACCTGCTGACGCAACCTCACCAACCAGTGATATTCCCACCAATTATAAAATGAATTAAAAGGTTCATCTTATGCCTATCAACAAATGATACACTACCATGTTTTATTCACTTTTTAGAAGTCGTTTATTATTATAAACGGTCTTGTACATAGGATTTACATTTAAATGGTACTTTTGTATTTACCTTTTGTAAATTTTAAGACTAATTACCATCCTGGGAGGCTGTGTTTTACAAGTGTGTGAAATATTACCAAATCTATTCTGCTGTTTTTTTAAACCTTTGATAATTCTCTTCAGCCATGTAATTGCAATAATAATGCTGTGTTCTTAATTATAGTTACTCTAAATCGATTTAGTTGCTGCACCATGTTGTGGTCCATATTGGTATTACACAAACACAACCACAACTTAGCCTAGTTCACCTTCAGCTGATGTCACTTCAACACAATACACTGAGGTCAGTGCAAATACATAAAGTCATTTTAGTTGTTTCTTTCAATTCTGTTGCAAACGAAAAGCATGAGTAAAAACTTGCACCAGAAGGTGGCAGCACGAGTCTAGTTGCTGACCCAGGAACCAAACGTTTCAGTTCATTTAGAAGGTTATAAACTCTTTAGGTGTACACAACACAGGAATTTAGAACAAGTAACAAGAGGCATGAAGAATACTGAGTCACGATGTAAACTGAAAATGTACGCTGCACAATATTTGCCCTGTGTCAGAGTGAGTTTGATGAATGACTTCCTCCTGCAGGGAGCGTGTTAGAGCTGTGTAACACTAATCTGAGCTCACAGGCCCGACTGACTAAGGCCTTTGTTGCAGGAGAAAGAAATCTGTTCACCCTCGCTCTCGCTCTCTTTTCTCTGGCAGCCTGATGAAGGTTTTTTTTGTTTTGTTTTTTTTTATTTTTGATGAACTGAAAAGCACGTGTGTTCCTTCAGCGGTCAGCGGGGATGAAAATGATCCTGATCATCTTGCGCCATTCCGCCATAAAGCACAGCTGTCCACCCAACATTAGCACATCTGTGAAAAGCTGAGCCGGCTGAAAATTGGAGGAAAAACTCTCGGTCGGATGTGCCATCGGAGATTTGCCCCTTACAAATGCTGCAATAATACATCCCATTCACGATACTTTACTGCACAGATCATAAAGCAGATTTAGAGGATTAGAATAAACATTTTTGTGAACTTTGGAAGAGCGAGTCACAGGCTGCACTGTCACACTTGCTTTTATGAGTAATGTCATGCTTCTTCAGCAAAGTCAGTAATCGCAGATTTTAAAATATGGATAAAGAAGTTTCCCACAGCCCCCTGAGCCACGGTTCTCATCCAGCCTAAAATACACCACCCTGTTGACCTTTCTCCCAGAAGTCCACCACCACCCATCCCAGCCCCCCAACTCTGTCTGCTGCCTTTGAATTATAACCTTTGCTCACTGGAGGCAGCACAATGTGACGATTGTGATTGTATTTTAATTCTGATGGCCAAGTGAAAAAAGATAGCTTCCTCTGAGAATGGGCTAGATTTATGGGCCCTGTCTTGGCCACTGGCCCCACATCCTCTCTGATCTGCTTTTACTCCAACGACCCCTCGACCCCCGGGGGTCATTAGAGAGCCCCCGAATGGTGCGGCTGGCCACCAGCCCATCTCATACTGCTTGTTTTCCAATCAAATCACTATATTTAACGGGGACACGAGCCCAGGGCCAAGTCCAAACAGACATCTGTTTGAAATTGTTCCTCGCAATTATTTCACACAGAAGTTCTCCCTCTGCAACCCCCCCCTGCTGCACTCCTCGCCCCACTTTGGTCTTTTGTTTGTTGTTGTTTGTTTTCGGCTAAACCTCCCCCTCTGGACTGCTAATGGACAGAAATGAGTGGGGGGAAGTGAGAGGGAGGGTTTCGGGGTTAGTGGTGAGGGCCTGGCTCCTGGAACCGCTGTCACTGAGATATGCAGCCAGAGGAGAAAAGCAGAACCAGCCAGGGGTTTTTGACTCAGTACAAAGCAGGTTTTTCACTCTAAACAGGGGCCCTGAAATGCTGCCAGCTCACATGACGTCTGCATCAGGACCGTCACTCTGTGGCTTTTATACCTAAGTGACAGCATGATGTGTAAACAAGGCTAATCAGATCGAAGAAAGTACACTTGCTCTGATGGTTATGAACGGTTAAGACATAAAAAAAGATTTATTTTTTTTAGTCATTGTAGGTATCTCAGTCACCTGACCTACAATACAGAATAATTTTATTTTATCCTGAAATTTCACTTCCCAAATGACAATGTGTGCTGTGGGTGCATCATTGTCTTATTCTTGTGTCCTTTAGGGACTAAGAACATCAATCAATGCTGATCATAAGTGGCTAGGACCAAAAGGTCTTCCCTCCTTTGACACTTTGTAGAAACATGGCTTCACATGCTGGTTTTGGACTCAGTAAGTGATATTGTTTTGACTCCTGCCATGTCGGGCTTTTTGAACTGAAAATAACATCGAACCTAATCATCTAAATATGGTTATGTTGGGTTATCAGCCATGGCTAGCTATCTTGGCTCCATCAATAGACTGTATGGAGCATCAGATAGACACATATAGTTGCTAATTAGTGTTCAGTAACAATCATATAAAATCCTAGAATTTCACTCAACAATACCAAAACTCACGCTTCTTGGATTGGCCTGTTAGTACAATTAAATGCAATGAAGCCACGTTATTGGTCAGTTAATTGAATTAAAAATGCTCCAAAAGGCTCCAACAGCACAGACACAGTCCAGAGGTCCAGTTCATGAACTGCAATTAGCTGAGGTGAAACTAGCATACACTGTGTCACCATCCATGTGTCATTCAACAAGACCACCTAAATATTCACTGCTATAAAGTTTTTATGAAAGATAAAATTAGCTACAGTTTAAAGGTAAAATTTGTAAAAGTCTGTCTAAATCCCCTATAAAGTTTTTGTAGAAAAAGAGAAGTGGATGTTTGAAGAAATATTTTTAGGAACTACAGTTTTTGGTCAGGAAAATAAAAAAGTTTCTGCAAAATATGAAACTCGATGTTTTACTTGTGTTTTTCCTGCAGCTAAATAGACCATTCCAGCTATATCGTTTATATACAGTCATATTCACTGGATATGTAGATTTTATGCAGGAATAACAATTAAATGCATGACATTGCTCTGAACTATTCTCAAGTTTAGCTCAGAATAGCTGTGCAGCTCTAGAGGCTGTGTTAGATATTTAAGCGTGTTGCAGGGGTGTCCCGTTGTGAGTCAAAAAGATGCTCTTAGTCACCCCCACCCATGTAGCTGGATATTAGATGTGTGATAATGCTTTGTCACCTAAAATGGGACATTTTGACACTTTGGAGTGCTAAAAGCCGACATATCACTGAGGCCTTCTGTGCTGTACCTGAGTTACACTAAAAGCCTGCCCTGGGTTTTGTCTTCAGGCTTTTTACAAGACAGATTGGAGGATTTAACCCCATGTTGATTTGTTTATGATTTATTAGATGACTGTTTTGTCGGTTAAAGAAACCACAGGTTGCTACTATTAATTTCTGATAAATTACATACATGTAATAAGTACCTTTAGAAATGTGTATAAACCTTGTTAGAACACCACATAAAATATTCTTAGTCAGCTCTGAACTATAAATAAGGACATTTGCGACAAAGTTATGGCTGCATATTTATTGAAACAATTTTATTGACTCAAGATTGTTTAAAACATATTAAATAGTTTAGTAGTTTTGCTTATGTCACTTTTACTCTCCTGACCTTCAAAGGGGTCACTTTCAGTGACAGACACACTGGGAATTATCACTTAAGTGCATGCTTTTGCTCTCAGTACTTTCAGTGATGTTCATCTTTGCTTTGCTTCTATTTGAATAGAAATGGGGAATCTCCAGGCTAAAAAATAAACCAGAAACCTGCAGCTCTTCTAATGTTCACTTGAAGCTAGCTTAAAAGGTAAAAAAAAAGGTAATAAACTTCATGCAGTGCTGTTCAGTTTTCATCCTTCCCTGTCTTGATGTCTTGCTTATCATACCTGTGTCTAGTTTGCCCCAGCTGTCTCCACTTCCCTGATTACCCCATATGTCTACAAGTACTGTATTCTTTCTGTTGTTGTCACAGTGTCATCAACCACCCTGACACGAAGATGATATTTTAAATATCTTTTCATCCAGAATTCTGGGTTTTTGATAACCATTTATTTTCATCTTTGATCTATTTCTGCATTTAAATTAATACAGAGACATTATATAAATATAACACACTTTTCGTTCACTACTTGATCGCCATGCTGGCTGTGTGGGATATTTAGGGCATTTGCATCAACACAGTGATAATGACCCAATGTCTGAATTCCTTTTGTAAATCTGCTTAAATAGAATTTGCAGTTATAGATGCATTTGACACTTGTCCATTTTTAATAAGCGGGAACCTTTGATGTTTACCTAGTAAACCAAAATTCACTTGACATGGACAATGATGAGCAGCTTTCAGTGTATTTTTAGATGACGCGCAGTCAGATTCAAGTGGTTTAAACTGATGCAAGAAGCTGTAAATGAAAGAATTAGATCCCAAACAGCACAACACTTTTTCCTTCTTTCTAACAGCACTGCTTGGTTTTATTGTCCTACACAAACCTGCAGTGTGAGCTAACTTTATGTGGCATTGTGAAGTAGTGTAGAGCAAGTGGAAGGAAAATGATGAGTAGACAGAATCAGCAGACTGGTCAATTTTCTTTTAAGTGTACTTTAGTTCCTGGTATCTCTATTCTACCATCTTAAAACAACCCCGGTTGTCAAAATCTCACTTGTTTTATACAGAATTTTACACAAACCTGAACCTCATTAGTCTTTACCACTAAGAAATAGGTTAGATCAAAGAATACAATCTAAACAAAGACACAGGAATAAGATTATTCATCCAATTGACAAACTCATTTACACAGCTAAATGGTTTCTTTATTTGCCGTTTGTGCACAGGACCAACAGTCCGTGCACATTGAAATTCTTGCGCAGATCTCTTTAGGTCAGGACGCATTCTTAAAAGGTATAAACAAAGCAATTAAAGGAAAGTAAAGATCAAGCAAAAAGTGGAGCAATCTTCTAGTAGTATTTACAATATAAAAATTTAAAAAAAAAACTGTACAGGTTGGGTGGTGAAAGTTCTTGCTGGTGAAAGTTCAAAAAGTATACAGTATAAAAAATAGTGTAATAGTATTGCACACATAATATTGCGCATTTCAAAGATCTGAGTAAGTATTGCACATTAATAAGTGATTTGTCTCATTGTACATTCAAAATGAGGTAAAGTAGTGCTGTGTTGAGTGTTTTTGTTGTTTGCCATCAGTCTGACAGTTCTGGGGAAGAAGCTGTCGAAACACCATGTTCTGTGTGTGATCATGCTGTCCGCTCTGTTGTGTCTCAGGTTGTATGTACAGTTTTTGTGTCTGGGCAGAGGGTGAGCTGGATGGTGGGTCCCTAATAATTCTTTCTGCTCTTTTTCGGCAGCGTTGTGTGTACAGAGAGTCCAAGGAAGGAAGTTTTGTTCCTGTGATCTTCTCCACCATCTTTTTGACTCTTTGCAGAGCCTTCCTCTCTGCCTGTTTGGTGTTCCCATACCAGACAGTGATGCCTGCTGTGAGGACACTCTCTATCAGTCCTCTGTAGGCCTGGGTGAGAGGGTGATGGATCATGCCGGCTTTCCTGAGCAGCCGAATGAAATAAAGCCTTTGCTGGGCTTTTTTCACTGTTGCTGTGGTGTTGAGAATCCAGCTCAGATGTAACCTGCAGTCCCAGGAATCTGTGGCCATTGCCCCTCTCCACCTCCATCCCTTTGATGATGAGAGGGTGCAAGGGAGGGGGGTTCTTTCTGAAATACAGTATTACTTCCTTAGTCTTGTCCATGTTAAGGATGAGCACATTTTCCTCTTGCCTACAGAGAGTCCTGTATCCAGACTCTTCCCCCTCCTTATTGAGCCCCAAGATGGTGGTGTCGTCAGCGTATTTGATGATGATGGAGTTTTCTGTGGGTGGAGACGCAGTCATGGTGTACAAAGTGAAGCGTTTGGGGCTGAGACAGCATTCCTGTGAAGATCCAGTGTTGGGGGTGAGCTCAACAGGCGTCCTCCCATTCTCACCACCTGTGGTCTGTCTGTCAAAAGTCCAGAATCCAGTTTTGGGTGGGAGTCGGGATGCCGAAGTCTGTCAGCTTCTCAGTCAGCTTGCCAGGGCGGATGGTGTTGAAAGCAGAGCTGTAGTCCAGGAAGAACATCCTGACATACGTTCTGCTGCTTTCCAGGTGTTGCAGAGTGTGGTGCAGGGCTATTGCTGTTGCATCATCTACTGATCGATTGGGACGGTATGCAAACTGGAAGGGGTCTATAGTGGTCTGTATAGGAGCATGTGGTTGATGTGTGTGAGAACCAGTTTTTCTAGACACTTCACAACGACTGGTGTGAGTGCCACTGGCCTGAAGTCGTTCAGGGCAGATGTGTCCGATCTTTTGGGAACTGGTATAATAATGGAGGATTTAAAAATACGTGGGACTACTAGATATCGGTGTTCACACCAGCTAGTTGTTCCCCACAGGCCTTCAAAACACTGGGAGGAACTCCATCGGGTCTCACAGCCTTGTGGGGGTTCACCTTATTCAGAGCTTTCAAGACCTGTGTGTGTGTGTGTCACCTCTAGGACGGTGTCCATGGGGGGTCTTTGAGGGAGTGTTTGCCTTCAGCCTGTCAAACCTGGCATAGAAGGTGTTGAGACCGTCTGGACGGGTGGCGTCTCGGGGGTCTGTAGTTTTTGTTGTGGTTCCCCTGTAGTTTTCTTACAGCTTGAATTCCCTGCCAGATGCTGCGCGTGTTGTTGTTGAGGTAGTGGGCCCTCTTTGCTGCTCTGATGGACTTCTGCAGTTCGTAGCGGGCTCTCTTATACTCCACCTGATCTCCTGCTTTGAAAGCCTCCCTCCTCTCCCTGATTTAATTAAATCATGATCCTATATAAACAGGAAGTGCTGGATCGGCCCACACCTGTTTTCGATATAGGACCTGAACAAAGGGACACACAAAGGTAAGTATAACAGAAGCAATATAAGCAAACATAATATACCAGAAATTTAGCTGTCAACAGAAGAAAATTTAAATCGCCTGATGGTTCGGTAGTATTTGCTTTAAAAGCATATGCATGGTGGTAAACTGTAACATAATGCTACCACAAACAAACCTGGGATGGTATGTAGAGCAAAGTTACACCATTAATGTCTAAACTAAAGCATTATGGTCATCTATAAAATAACACGAGATAAATTATTAATATGTTTAAGGGACAAGTGGTAAATAAGTTCAAGCCTGACCACTTTGTCACAGGCATTGTTAGGGATGGGTATTGATAAGAATTTCACGATTCCGATTCCATTTTCGATTCTCTTTAACGATTCGATTCTTTATCGATTCTCTTATCGATTCTTATTTTTTTAAAAAGGAGAACACACAGGTCGATTATCTTTGAACTTTGTTTTATATCTTATCTTTGAACAAGACAGAAATGTAGGAGTAGCATGACCTTACAAACCCAACAGTGAGATCTTAAGAGATCCACAGCCTACTGCTCCTCGATGGGGTGCCACGAGGACCCCAGAAAAAAACAAGTTGTAAATGTAAAATAATAATAAAATAAATATTCTTTTGTAGCAATAACAAAGTATAACATAAATTATTCAGTGGCAATTACACAAGAATGTCCAGTAACATTTACACTCTCCTGTTTAAAAGTATATATGAGCTGGGCACTCAAAAATAAAACTATATCAGCCAGCAACAAATACAATCAACTCAAGTCCAGTGGAACTGTGCACTGTGCAATTCTGCATCCATCAGCTATGGAGAATTAAAAAGTCTTTTGCAG
>VUQR01013504.1:16060-26610 GCA_015108515.1 Hemichromis elongatus | reverse complement strand
TACACGGGAGTCTACGGAGATTGACTTACTTTTAAAACCACCCTCAAGTGGCTGTTCTAGGAACTACAGGTATGCCACTGGCTTCATTTTCAGCCCTGGTTCCTTGTAAATCTTTTGCAAACAAACAACAGATTAACAGCTGATTAATGCAAAACATACTCTACCTGGCTCAGTTTCAATACCTGAATAGAAAATAATAAAACAAATCTTTAAATAATTGTTAAATGTTGTATTGGGCACATTTTACATGTCCCTTACACTGAACCTGTGTTTCTATAGCTCCCTCAGGCTGACAACTGCACATACACAATGAGATCCAGGAACACACACACACAACATAAATGAATTATATAGCATACGCTCCAATAACATTTGACTTCCCATCTGCTCTCGCTTAAAGACATCTTGAGCTGTTCTCACCTGCTCTAAAGCACAGAGACACACACACATATACACAAACTCAGTTTCTACATTTACGCAACCTACATAAGTAGCAATAATACACATTATTCTGATTGGCCTGGAGCGCGGGCAGACACACACACACACACACACAAAGATGTAGTGCAGCTCTGTTAACATGTAACTCTGCCCTTCTGTGGTTGCACACATGCCGTTCAGCAGACATTCTTTTCCTCCTGCTTCACAAACACACAGTTTTTCCCACACGCGCACAAACGAACACTTGCATATACAATCACCACAGCAGCGCATCCTTCAGCAACATAATGTAAGACCCAATGAGAAAGCATTGGCAGTTTGTCACATCCAATAATATCCAATATCGTACCTAATATAGAACTACATAGTGGAGGGGAATGCATGCGTGCAAGAGATAGAGCGTTAAACAAAGGAAAGGAGTGCAGAAAGTAGATCCAATACTGTTGCTATGGTGATTAATGAGATACAAAAGTCTTTAACGTTATCATAATGGGTACGAGAGGAGTGGGTGACTGTGCGTTTGCGTATGTGGTTGTGTGTGTGTGTGTGTGTGTGCGAAAGAGAGATAAAGTCAAAGCAAGACAGAGACAAGAGAAATGAGAATTGCTGTGAAATGAGTTTAGCCCCCCCTCGGCTGTTTTTCTGTCTTTAGATCGATAGCGTTTTCTCTCATGTAATTGGGACACTGCTTGGCAGGAAGGGTGATGGAGGTCAATAAAAACACACAACATGTACAGAGAAGATTTCCGAGTAAATCTGAGTGAAAGTGACTTTTATGCCTGCTTGTCTATTTTGAAGTATATATTAAACTGCAGCCTCTGACCAACAGCTGCAGGCACCGTGACTCAGAGAGGGTCACCAAAGGACCCCGATAGCAGTGAGGTTAGTGAGCCTTTGACTGGAGGGAGCCAGTTTAAATCCCTTCTTTGGCTTGGCAAAACCTGACAGGAAAAGATGAATGAGTAACATTTCCCAGTAATTCAAGATTTTAAAAGATGTTTTCTTTTTCTTCTTCTTTCAGCAAAAAGTTACACATCCAGTGCCCTTGAAGACTGGGAGCTGTGCTCACCAGCTCTCATGTGAGGAACACAGTCAGCAACTTTCCTAAAGGAAAGACAAACTGCAGTACCACAATTATTATCCTGTGTTAAAGTCCAGTGTTTTGCTTTTTACCTCCTACTTGTACCGACTTTGTAGCTCTTTCTGTGTCACCTGACTTCCCCTTTTGCCCCTGTCATAACTGCTTTGACCACTAGAGGTCACAACAAATATAAGTGGGTTATAGTAAATGACTTGCTGTTTTTGATGCGAGGACAGTTACAGTGATGTACACGTGAATCATGGCGTTACATTCAAGTTCAATCCCGCTTTTAAGCTCTGAGAGCGTTTGAGAACTGTGAGAAGTGTAGTAATGTCCAACTTTGTAGATTATTCTATTCACTATAGTACAAAAGATCAAAAGTTGTTGTGTAAACATTGCAGCACTGAATATCATCTGGCAGGTGTTTTTTTCTTTATGTCTAGTTATGTTGGAAAAATTGTTTCAAAAGCTGAACCTACATCGGTTCGAGGTGTGTCTTCAACACACCCAGGCGTTCTGTTAGGACTTCCTACTAAGATAAAGTTTGTTGCAGAATTATTTTCTACCTACCTCTTAATCAGTTATAATAAAATTAAATAAAGGAAATATTGTCAATTAAAAGAATGTGGAAAGCGATACAGTTCAGTGGTGATTAAAATGCACATTTTCAAGCCCCTTTTTCTTCCTACTGAGCTACTACCGCACATTTAGTCCATCCCATCACTGAATTTATGGTTCAGACATTGATGTCAGAGGAGCAACAACAGTCCTATGCATTATATTCCTCATGCAAATAAACGAAACAGAAGTCCAGATGTACATAACATAAATAGTATGGATAGATTTCTTATGATATTTTGTTTTAAATAGCTCTGGTAATCTGTGTACATGTAAAAGATCTGAGGCCATCTGTTCACAGCCGTGTACTAACTAAATTAGTTGTTGTTTAATAAAAAACAATGAAGCATCTATTTCCTTAATTGCAATAATCTGATCTATTTTCTCTCACTTTGTAAGAGGCTAAACTTTTGGCTAAACCCCTGTTTTCGGTGCAAACTGGGTTCAGTTTTTGCCACTATGTTGACCAATTTTGATGGCAGAGTTTAAACCAACGGCCACATTTAGTAATTGGGAGAAAACATCACATGAGCACAAACAAAAAGTTCGCTCTTTTCTACACACAGGCGCAGTCAGTTAATTTCAATGTCTAGCACAAACCATAAGATGTACTTTCTTTCATTGTAAGCATGCAATCTACACTACATGGCAACTTGCCAGAGAACAGAGGAGTCGAAAAGTGCTTTATCAGTAATTGGTGGAGACCAAAACTGAGCTAAAAATAAAACATTAAATATTGTATCTGCAATGTTCAGGTCACAGATAAATCCAAGTAATAACTAGAGATGGGCCAATGTGTTCAGTATTGGTATCAGGCCGATCCTGACCTAAATTCCTGGCTCAGATATTGGGGAGAAATAAAAAATGTAATCCAATCCATTAAATATCAAAAAAGCACCTAAAAAAACTTGCGACATAGAATTAAAAAAAGACAAAGCTGGAGTTATACTCTGTCTTTACGCTGCACAGCTGCCTCTTCTTCTCTCATTCTCTCCCCCTCCCTTTCCTGTTTCTATTTCAATCATGAAACTGATCAATGATCAGCTGATCGGCTTTTCCAAGTCCTGTCTCTCTTGTTTGTTTATCGCCCACTTTGCGGCAGAAAGAGGAAAGCAGCAGGTGTCACGCTAAACAACAGCGGCATGTTTAAGCTTGATAAGCTAGACTAGCTAGTTAGAATTGAACTTTCTTTCTTTCTAGTCTTTCTACCACAGCTGTAAAAGCTGCTGGTCATGATATTGGTTTGGATATCTGGTGAGAAGTATAACAGAATAAGTTTAGCGTTTTGTTTTTTAAAACTTGAGTATGAACTTATACAGCAATACATTTTAATAAACTGTTTTATTAATTATAAAAGACTGTGTCGGAATTATATCGTCATTGGCAGAAATTTATTATATCAGTATCGGACATAAAAAAGAGGTATCGTGTCATCTCTAGTAATAACTGGCCACTCTGAAGTTCCCTCCAGAGACGTTTAGTGTCTTTGCTTTATTTTTTTTTTATGCCTCTAGGCTTACATCAAACATATTTTCAAATGCAGCTGTTTTCAAACAGTCTGCCATGTATGTAAATCAGCAACTGTGTGTGGACACATTTGCCTAATCACATTTACAAGGTGAGAGTATGTGAGTGTTTACAGCCATCTCCACTGGCCCTAAGTGCTAAAACATCCATAAACAGCAAACACCACAACAGCAAAATGTTGCAGGCAATGAATGTGTATCATTTGAATTATTTTTTATACATAATTACATAATGGTATAAATGAATGCAAATGTAGATCAACAAGACAACAGCAAAAAAAAAAAGAACTGTGGTATTGATGATTTGCCATTCCATGCCTGTTTCGATTCCATCACCAAATCTCATATCCTCTAATGTAAAGTGAAAGTGAAAGCGTTGGTGCATGAGAATTTTAAAGTTTGATTATGGGACTCGTGTTTCCCAGAATGAGTCACATTAAGGCTGATTGATCGATTTGCAGATCCAGGGGTCGATGCGACCTATCTGAAGCAGGCAAGAAAGAGCTTTTGAAGCGTTTGACCCTCACCCGACAGCCTACTCAGCCAGCAGACATGAGCATTCATTACCCAGATAATCACACTCTTAGCTGTGTTTTCTCACAAAGAAACACACATACGCGGGTACAATCTAATGTTCCTAGGTCTATACATTTATCTGGTATGTTAGCTGGGTATACTTGTATATGCAGTTTGAGGATGTGTGTAAATATTCAGAGGTAACAGGCTCTACAGCATGTATTCTGTCTTTGAAGCCAGCAATTAGCAACAAGCTCATTGTCAGGGTTTGAGATTCACACATGTGATGCTATCGTGTGTCTGCATACGTATGCAATCGCATTCGTGCCTAATATCTACTTTGATCTATGTTTGAAGCATGTTTGAAGCCGCGACTGAGATCCAAGCAAACCAGCGACAGATTTTCATGTTGATAATGGCAGAGTGGAGAATCACCGCAGTGAAGCGGGAAGGAAGAATGAGAAAACAAAGAAAAGGAAAGGAAGACTATAAGACAGAAGAATAATGGCAGAACGATCCAGAGGAGGAAATGAGAAAAGTGTCATTGGGGCCTGTAGGCTGAAAAGGCCGGAGAGGTTTCATCAACCATCAGAAGACAGATGAATGGTTAAGTGTGTATGAATGTTTCATTCTACTTCTAGATCAAGACTGCATTAGAAAATGAACTTAATGAACGTGGCTCTGGGGCTGAAGGTTAATAGCTGCATTTGTAAGATGGATCTGAGGGAAATACAACTGGATGGGTTCAGCCGTTGAAATAAAGCGAAAATGAAGAATAAAAAATGTATTACCCAACAGAAAACATTAAGTCAGACTTAGACCTACTTGCCATCACCTTCATCAAGATGGTCAAGCATAGACACATATCACTAATGACGTCTTCATGACAACTGACTCCGGTCTATTAACCATTCTCATCCACCTTGATCACACTGCAGCCTTTGACACCAAATCCAATAAGATTCTTCTTGACAGACTAACACTAACACCTTTAAACTGGTTTAAATCCTACCTCTTCGACCACATTTGTTTATTCAATTCTTAAATGTCAAATCCCAGGTACTACTGGTGTCCCCCAGGATCTGTCCTGGGGCATCTTCTATTTATTATCTATCTACTTCCACTTGGTCATATCTTGTGTAAAAGTAATAAAATTCATCAGTTTTCATTGTTATGCTGATGACATGCAGCTGTACCTATCTATATAATAATATAATAACCACTCTCCCACCCACCGCCCTGTGTTTTTCCCTCCACGAAATCAAATCCTGGTTCTCTTGCAACTTTCTCAAATTGAACAATTAAACCAGAGCTTCTCCTCACTGGCACCAAATCCACCAAGTCTGAATCAAACAGTTTTCCACTCTATATTGATAGCTCATTTTCTCCCCCCACTCAGATTGCAAATTGGATGTTAACTGTCTAAAGTGGTGGAATCAGCACTTCTTTGAGTTTCAGCTACACCTCAGCAATGTGACTTTCAGGAAGGCTGAAGTGTGCAACAGTCTCAGCTGGGTGTACCTATTAAACTCAGTGTTTTGTATTTATAAAAGAAACGAACAGACAGTTTGCGACATCAAAGGCAAAATCCCGATTCTGTTGTTTTTGCTGTATTTTCATTTTCTGTCTGACTTTGTCACTGGAAACACAGACACACACAGTAATTTGACCTATTGTTAATATATAAATATTCAGTGGCACAGCGTTAAAATCCTGTTTTGGTGGAAGAGCGATCTACCCGTAGATAGTAATGACTCCATAATCACAGATAACCTTCACACCTAGTGGCCATGTAGATAACTATTGTATGTTGTAAACCCTACACAGAAAAATTTGGCTTTCAGTGTTGCTACAGGATTTACTGTGATAGAAGGATGGTTACCCTTTCCCTCTCTCCCTCATTAATCATGTTTGTCTGCTACTTTATTTCCTTTCTCACATTTTCTCATCGGCACTTTCTCTTATTCCCACATCTTCTTGCTGATTATCACCTCTCTCATCATTTCACTTGGTAGATTCACTCCTGTCTGTCTCTCTCATTATCCCTCCCCCTTTTTTTGTCTCACATCCGTCTCCTCTCTCACCTGTTTTCCAGTAGCATTGCTCACACCTGCTGCTCTCCTTCATCCTATCACTGTCATTTCCCACCTTTGTTGTTTACTACCTTTATCTCCTCTGCCTCACCTCTCTTTCCACAATCACTGCCATATGTCCTTATTATTGTCTCGTAATGCTCAGCTCAACGTGCCATCCAATTAGTGGAGATCCTGCCCTGTAACACCTCATCCTGCTTTAAATTTCCCATTCTACTTATCCATTTTGTTCCAGCCTTTTGTTTCCCTATTCTCCTCTTGCCCATCCTTTTCTTCAATCCATTTGTGCGTAATCTGGCACTGCAGCATAAACCCCAAACCTGGCTTATATAATCTGATAAGAGTCCGCACACACAGGCACATGCATACTTACAGATACACACACACACATACACACACACACACACAAGCTGTCCAGACACGTTGCATGCATGACTGCAGGCTGGTACAGAATGCAATGTGTATGTGTGACGATGTGTTCACAAGTGCACGCATTAGCAATCGTGAAATCTTGCAAGTGTCTGCTTCACTGGACCTGGTGGTTTGTATTTTTTCATGTTCACGTGTGTGTCAGAGTGTGTATGTGCAGTAAGGATTGTCTTGATTGGATTTAGAAAGGGATGCCCATCATTAGAAAAGGAGAGATACACAGGAGGACGATAAAATAAAATAGAACACGAGTGGACGACATGCATTCCTAAATACTCTAATCTGGGCTTTCTCTCTATGTATTACTCTCTTCACTGCACATGTACATGCTTTGTTCAGATGCTCGTGTTCTGTGGAACATTCGATTTTGCTGTTCAGGAATTTTGGGGCTTGTCTGTATGTTTTTTGGAGTTTGGTTTGGCGTCCTCTCCCAGCTACTCCATCTTCAGCGTTACCACGTTCAAAAGGGCATTTGTGTCAGTGTGAATGTGAAAATAAAGCTGTTTTTGTCTTTCATCTTTCTCACTGAAAATAATGGGCTCTTTTGTAAATCCATTTCAGAGATGGAGTGTTTTCACTGCCTCCTGAGTTGCTCCTGTAAAGCGATGAAAGGGCAGCACGGGGGTTTTATCATACAGGAAAGCACTAATGAAAGACCTGGTTCCATTTAACTTTAGTAGTTTCACCACAGCTCTGTCACTGCCATTTCCCAAACACAAACAAATGAAACACGGCCGTGCAATCCATCTGCTCAGCCATCAAACTGTAATTCTTCTTGGCATCGCTCACACACTTGGACACACACACACTCGCAGTGGCACACCTCTTCGTTGGCATCCATTCACAGAAGCGGTCATTTCTCATCACTGCAGGGGTATTTACTTTTAAAATTAAAGAAACAGAGGAGAAAGAGATCAGGCCTCAACTCTAAACATAATTTTAGCCAAAGAACTTGCACACTCTTAGCTAAAGGAAAACAGTGACGAGGCAGTGGAGCTAGAAGACAAATGACGAAAATAAAATCTTGGTGGAAAAGAAGGTAAAAGAAACGAGATGAGAGGTGGTGGGAAAGCATCTGAGGATTTAATTAGTGCAGTAAATTAAAGAAATTAGACTACCTAATTATATTTCAATTATATGCTACTCTGCACTTATAGCAAATGTTTAGCAACATTCTGTAATTAATAGTAAATCTACAAAAAGAGATTTTGTATATTTTTTTTTCTGAACCAGTGGTTCCTAGATATTTTAGTTTATGACGTCTCCCAAGACGCTTCGTAAACCACTTCCTCGAACCATTTAGATTTTTGCTGCCATGGAGTGGATGTACAGCACGTTTAGATCTACTAAACTTCTCAAATGTTGTCTATAAACAGTATATATAATACTGATAAACTGCAGTCATGTGAGCACTAACCATGTGACGTTGGTCTTTTTGGATGTGTTACGCTGTAAGTTCATAAGGCCCCAGTTACAACCACTGGGCATTCACCAGTTGTGGGGGGGGGGAGTGCATTCCCAGACTGGTTGGTGAGTGGTTTCTGGTGGTCACTAGGTGACATCAGTCGTATTCATTCACTCATCTTCACTAATCCAATAATGTAAAAGAGGTCACATATAAGTCACTGTTCTCCGACATGTACACTAAATGAGACATAAACTTCCTCATGCTTCTCTCTGCCCAGCTCCCCTGTTCTGTCTGTGCTAGTGATTAGCAATTACTGTTATAGAGGGTGAATAACACTACATGAATTATACTACATGAAAAAGACGCACAAACAGCCCTCCCCCTCAGCTCCCCCACATGCTGCATGTTCCAGGTCTAACAGTTTTTCTTGCACAAACCCCGTATCGCGGTTAGAAAAGCTAGCATCATCGAGACCAACCAAAACAGTAAACTTCTGCTAATAAATCCATTCAACTGTATTAATAATCTAATAATTTCAGATAAAGGGTAAGGATATTTGAAAAACTCTCCTTAGGCAAAGATAAAGTATTCCCAGCACTCGTGCTATGCTTGGAGCACTCTGTAAAAGTCCTGTTCTGTATGTGCTTAAAGTTCAATTTCCTCCAATGTGTCAAAAGGGCGATCCTTTAATTTGATTTTCATTTCCAGTAAGTGGGCCAGCTGGTGAGAGAACATTATTCGTGTGGCCAAAAAACTGTGTATTCAGCGTGTTCTGAAATGGCACGAGATGGCACGCTGCCATGCACCGCAGTTCAGATCTTCTACTCCAAATGGCATTGCACTAGAATCCTGCATTGATAGGTTCACCAGGCGGACGAACGGACAATTAACGCTTAAATAGAACGACTCACCTGGCTCGCTCTCTGGGGACTCTTCAACAGAAAAACCGATGGGTTGAAGCTCTGAACACCAGAAACGATCCTCCACATGAGACATGAGTCAGTTTGAAAGAGAAATTGGTGTTTGCTCTCCGTGCAAGTTTGAGGTCAGTGATGAAATCGCACAACGCTTGGTGTAGGTGGCCAGAATGGGGCTTACAAGGAGAGATCTAAAAATAGCAGGCACGCTGGAAGTTGTGCGGACATGCCTGAGAAGATGACCTTGAATGCCAAAAGGGCCAAATTTTAAGTGGGGAAGATTTTGGATTTTAATCGACGTTTTCTGAACATTTTGGTCACATTTCGCATTTTGCCACATACATGGACATGAATTTAGAAATGAATTTAATACCAATGCCATTATCAATTCTGATTATAGGCTGGACACCAAATAGTGTAAAACAGATTTTCAGCATTAACATAAGCATGAATGCAAGTGTTACATTATCTCTGAATCTAAAAAAATACACAGTGTAGCAACAGATTGGAACAAAGAATCGCGTATAATGCAAATATGAAAAATTTCCCTGCTGTCACTGTTTTATAACGAGTAATGCCAGCACTAATTAAAGGAACTGATGAGCTTAGAGATGTGATGGATTGGTTATTTTGAAACCAGTTCTCAATTCCCATCCTCATTACTTGCACAAAGGCCAGAAAAGTAACTGTTGAAAGCTACTTTATTACATTATAATATAATACACTAGCTAGTATACAGCATAGAGCATGCATATAGCTAATGTTTTACATAGCCAATAGAGTTTGTATCACTACACCCTGTGAACACTTTTCCTTGGTATCTACCAAAAGTTGTAAATTCACAAAGAAGTCAGTTTGACTAAATCCTTCATTGAGAAATACACGATTGCGTCAAGTCTTTATGTCTTTTACTGTTTGTAGTACCACTTGGAAGTCACAGACTAAATGCCTCCGCTACTGCAAAAGACTGTGACATAAAAATAGAGAGAAGCTTTGAGTGGAGGTGTAAAGGCACGCGGGGCGAGCGCAGTGCAGACACTCAAAGACTGAGGTTCCCTCAGGACTTCGTGTTTAAGTGCGCTTGTACTACACAGAGTGTTTCTCTGTATAGGTGTGATGATTTTTATTTGTAAACTCCACGTGAGCGCATGCGTGTGTCATCAAGGCCCAGCAGCAGAGGAAAAAAAACCACAAAGACACAGAAGTAAAGGCTCTGCACAGATGTGTGCGAGAGTAAGTCACTGCAGCAAAAACTAAATCCGTGAGCGAAGGAACGCGACGGAAAAAGTGCCCATGGAAGCACGGTGCGTTGTGAGTGTGCTCACAAGTTTAAATGTTCACGCTCAGCGTTCATATTAACTTATTTATGCATGATATGTGTGTGTACATGTGTGTGTGTGTGTGTGTGTGCGTGTGTGTGTGTGTGTGTGTGTGTGTGTGTGTGCGTGCATGTGTGTTGTGGCATAGCAGTGAAACACTCTGCCCTATCCTTTAGGCAACATTTACCACAAACATGCATTC
>VUQR01013504.1:0-13995 GCA_015108515.1 Hemichromis elongatus | reverse complement strand
TGTCAGGCAACCCCCCCCCCCCCCCTCTCCTCTGTCCCTTCTTCTATCGTTCAGAAATCATAACCACTTTAGTCACTTTTTTCCACTTAGCACAGTTTTATTCTGACCAAGCACCGAGCCACCCCTAAAATGTAATTTAAAGCAGAAACATCACTGCAGCGAACCATAAGCAAAATCTCCGGGACAGCCTGCCCTGTGAATCACCAAATGCGGATCACACACACACAGAGCAAGACACAGACAGCCACAGACATAGAGAAAGACACATTCACAGACACAGTCATTACCTCTAACACACACTGTGGTGAGTCCAAGTGTGCGTATCATATGCTGAGGTTACTCATAAAACAATTGGCTCTCCTCCACCTTGGTGTTTTCTATTCTTAGCAGCAGCAGGGGGAGCCTCTCTGCATATCAATGCTCGGCTCATCTTTAAACATAATCTGGTGGGATGATAATAGCAATCAGGTCACTATCGAGTGTGTCTGCCTGTAAAAGCGTTTTTTGGTTTTTCAGCAATAACTTTTGTTACATACGTGAACATTTTTAGACTTTGTGGAAAGCCTGTCATTGTTTGCCAGATGATGATGATGGTTATTTTATTGGAAACAGATCCAAGGACTTAAGGACATAGAGATGACTGAGAGCGGCAGAACTCATGTGGGATTTTAACTAATCCACCAAGATCAATGAGACAAGGAGTCCTGGCAAGTGCACATCCCTCCATGGCTAATTTGGCATAGGAATATTCTACCAGCAGCTTCAGTTACAAAGTTGAAACACACTCGTGTTACATTTACCATCATCCTATTATTGCTACTTATGACCACAGAGGATAAGCTGAAGGTACCCCAGCCACACTTGGAGGCATTCATTTGTTGGGGTACCTTTAGTTTTTCCACCTCCGATAGGCTTCAGTCACCTTCAGAGTAAAAGCTGCACTTTAAACATGTTGGTTTGGAGCAGTAAAGCACAACTTTTACTTTGAAGGCGAAAGTTCTCCTTTTCTCCCTGCATCGCACCTTTCTCAAGTTACATTATGCTTAGGGAGTAATTAGGAAGTGTTTCTAGACAAGTGGGCATCATCCATGTTAACTACAGGTGAGTGCTGCAGTCTGCTAGTGACCAAAGCAATCACAAAGAGATGCTGCTTAACAGTTCTTGCTTTTGCGCTAGAATCAGCTGATTTCAATTCGTGTGTTGGAGGAGGAAAATAGTGGCGCAGTGTACAGGGTGCATATGGATATTGCACCAAAAGACAGAGTGTGATGATAACCTGCAAACTACATCCAGGACAGACAACATGCTAATGCTAAACTAGCCGGACAGCACGCTAACACTAAGCTAGCCAAAAACCCAGAGTGAAAGATAAGTGAACACCAACCCCAGCACAGCAGCCATAGCTTGAATTTCAACAGATAACACACTGATGAGCAGTCGTGCTTTCAATCTCTCGTCTTTCTAAAGTAGAAACAACGTGGTGGCGATCACTTTAAACTCTCTTTGTGCTCGTTTTTATCTTTGCTTTTTGCCGTCGGCTTTAAAAGATCATATGTATGTCCTCATTAGGATAGGGATTTGTGTTGGTGTGAGGGGCTGTAGCCTGTAGTCTTATACTGTTGAATGGTAATTAAGAGACAGTATGTTTCAGATCCTTTTACAGTGGAACATGAATGTAACAAGCAGTATAACAAAATAGTAAAGACCTCTTGAAATGTCTGGGACTTCAATCCTAGTAAATCACTGAATACTGGACAAGTTATTTTCATGCTTTCAAAAACAATTCATGCTGATTTAGCCATTTCCCTTTTTTTATGAGAACCTGTGGCGGGATATTGTGAAATGGACGGATGGAAGTTGGCTTACACAAGGAGACGTTGGGTTGAGCATGTTGCCTGCAGCTCACTGTGGCTGCTTCTTCTGGTTCCATTACTAACTGCAATATTTCAGACTGATTTGCCAGACAATGTAAAAAAACCCACATTTTTTATGACTAGCCATTGATGAAAGCACTCAGCTCACTGACACTGAATTTCTTGCGTGAAGATTTCAAAATAAAAACCAACTAATTGCTCACCAGCTTAAATGCTTTTAATGTGAAATTGCAAAAGCAGCAAGTGTTTGGTTTGTGTTATCCTGGTTTCCAGAAAAAAGCAAATAATGGTAAGTTGGTAACATTGCAGCTATATAAATATTGGTGTGCTTTCATTATTGGCCATAGGCTGAGTCACCACTGTGTTATCTATTTTTTAAACTGCCTCTTTAAACCTATACACCTCTTGCTCCAGCACTGCATCCCTAAAATTTAACAGCAGTACATATAGGGTATTGCATAATAGATTGTTCTACAGTTAGTTAATGAGCGCTGGTGTGAAACATTTGCCACTTACTTGTGGAGATAAACAAAAAGGAACAAGACATAACTAAACTAACTCAAAAATGCATACAACAATTATGTATAAAGATATTCGATTTCTGGCCTGATATAACTACTTAAACTGATACAATAGTTTTACATAGACTGTCCACTTTTACTGTAAAACATGCCTTGAAACCCATTTTTATTCTTTGGCTTTTGACCCCCGTGAGACTTAGTTAATAACTAATTTAATTACAAGAGAAACTAACTAATTAATTATAAGGAACTAACTAATGATGAGTGCATGCAAGCAAACTGCTGCATGCACTCATGGCTTCAGACTACTAGTTCATCATTTGTAGTTTCCCTCTAAAGGAATTATTGAGGTATACAAGAGTAAGGGCTAAATCGGTTTGCCATGCAACTGAGATCACTATTGAGACACTTCAAACTGCTGTCCAGCTTGGAAATCACACCATTTGGCCATAAACTGAGACGATTGGAAAGGGATAGCAATGAGTGATGTGAGGGCCCAGGCAACCTAGTTGAACCTGTGAGGGATATCAGGATGTTATTAAATCTGCAACAGTCCTTTTTATAGGATTTTTATAGGCGTTTTAATCAAGCTATATCTGGAGCCCGTATTGCAATAGTTGAATGTGTCAATGATTACTGATATTTATAACAGGATTTAGCCTTCTTTGAAGCTTGACATTGATGCATGACTTTATTTTTCATTTTACCTGTGCTTTAGTCACAACATGGATACAATTTGAATACATTTTTCACTCTCTGTCATTGCGTCATGATTTAGATCATGCTATAATTTCTAATTTCACATTTCAAATTGCCAAATACCCAAACTGACTGTTAAGGTTTGGGTTTGATATTATAAAGTTCACTCTCTGGTCTTAACTCACATTGCACTTTCCTTCGGTCGAGCAAACACTGAGGTGCCATTATGTGATGTGGCACTGGGCACCACCCATGGGTACTGGCCACTTTCCATGAATGTCAAACACTGTGACAAATAAAAGCATAGGCCAGTGGCTTCATGTCGCAGCGAGAGAAGAGATGAACCACTCGATATATCACTGTCCTCTCATTCCTATTGTGTTAGTGTACTTAATTAATCAACCTGTAGGCAGGAGGCCGTGCTTTAAACCTCCAGGGGCGACTCACTGATCGGTTGTAGAGAGATTAAAATGCCTCTTGAAATTATCTAGATTCAAACCGCAGCCAAAACAAATCACGGAGATGGAGGGAACTTTTGAGATTTTGGATAAAGCCGCTGTCCATACAGAAGATAAACAAATTTAAAACAATTAGGGCGAATAGGTTAGAAAGCTTGGGAATAAGAGCTGAAAGGTTATTGATCCCTCTTAGGAAGAGGTGCCATTTTACAATATAAATCCAATACATATAGTGTCAAAGGTTTCAATTTTAAATGAATATTAAAAATGATTACAATATAATTATATAGTACACAACGCTTTCATATTAAAATCAACAATAACTTAATAATTGAATAGATGATTAGAATTCAACAAATTCTAATATATTTAAGTTTGATTTTTCTTATTGTACTACAAGTTTTTTTGTTGCTTCATCTTATATTTTATGAGTTAATCACATATTTTACATTACATACCCTTTAACCTCACCAACTACCATGAAATTACCTTTTAGCTAGAGCATCTACAGTGGCAAAACAATTTCAAATCAACCAATTAACCAATCAATCCCAGACCTTGAGAGCTACTGTCCTGCAGCTTTTAGATGTATCCCTGCTCCAACACAGCTGAATCAAATGGTTTGATTACCTCTTCAGCATGCCATCAAGTTTGGCAAAGGCCTGATAACAAGCCATTCATTTGATTCAGTTGTGTCAGAACAAGGATGCATCTAAAAGCTGCAGGACGGTAGCTCTCGAGGACTGGGATTGAGCACCCCTGAATTAGAGGGTACTGCTGTTGCAACTTATCAATCCTATAGTTTACCTTAATAGTATTTTTGCATTATATTATAAACCAGGAGGTGTTGTGTTAGTCAGTGCTAAAAATAAGCAAAATTGTTGATGTTGTAACTGAAATAATGAACTTCATCGGGACAAGGGCACTGAGCCACAAATAGGCTCGGGATGGTGACATAGGCTACCACACAGCTGTCAGGCGGCTCCGTCTGGGCGATGCTAAAGTGTATGGGACCTGAGAGCAGAGATTTGAGTGTTTCATTACAAAGCTCTCAGATGCAGAGGAAGGCGGGTCCTGCATTTGGTGTTGATGCTAAATTACAAACTGCAAGGCGTTGGCCTATTTGCAAATGAAATGTACAGTGTAGTAAAGGCTTTAATGACAAATTTGCAGTTTCTTGCAAGACAGTTGGAGAGCACCATTCTTACTTAGATTGAAAGAAGCCATACCATCACTAATAGCATAGCCCTTCAACTCAGTATCACTGCTTGACTTTTTTCTTCTCTCAAAGAGGACAACTTTCCATACATAAGGAGATATGCTCAGAATACAGGATTACACTTGGTTGTGACCTCCTGAGGCTGGGTTTGTGTTTCTTATGGAATGTGTTAACCACTACACCACGGAGCTGCTATTTTAGAAATATATTTATTACTAGGGCTGTCAGTGTTAATCGCGTTAAAATGACGTTAACGCAAAACCCGCGTTAACGCAGCAAATCTCCGGTAACGAGTTAATCGAGCTTCCCGCGCTAACTCAATTAACGCGTTAGCGCCGTCCAGCCCCACATAAAGGTGATCCGCGGTAACTCGTTACCGGAGATTTGCCACGTTAACGCGGGTTTTGCGTTACTGCGTTACTAGTGTGTGTGCATACTCTGTGCGATAATATCATAGAGCTAATACTCTCTGTGCACACTCTGACCATAAGAGCGCCACTGCCAACTACTGTGCTGGATGTGCAACTACACTTTATTCTAGTACGACAAAAACGCATGTTCCCTGGGCTGGGGTCACCCCCCCAGCATCAGCAGCCCTATTTATTACATTTTCTTTTAGCTCATCCAGCTTTACGACTTCACGCCATCTGCTCATCCACAATTCACAAGAATCGCTAATTCTCCTTAAACGTTGCTCACATCTTAGCAAAACTTACACATAATGATCACCTATTCAGTCTTTACCCAAATATTGCTCAAGGTCAATATAAAGGTTACATTGGTCATTTTACAGACGATAAGCTGTGAACTGTGAGGAATCATTAGTTGGTTGGGCTGTTATCTCAGTGTTGTTCTAGTTATGAGTGTGGACCTTTCCCACTGACAGGCACAATAACTCACAGGACTGTTAATGTTTAAGTTAAAATAACACTTTTTAATAATTATGTGTGCAATCATTTTAATAGATTTCTGCAACTATGCCGTGTATTCTATGTGACTGGCCCTCCACGCAAACATCATGCTTTGGAAGGTTGTTGATGCATGCCAGTAAGAATGAATTGGGGTTCTTTTGTCCTCTCATTGACATTATTTGGGAGAAAAAATTAAAAATGACATGGAAGCATAGGGTTGGAGTCATCACTGATGATGACCTTGACCTGAGAGAGTTAAGTGTTATATATTTTATATGTATTTGGGGGGGGGTTCACACCCACATTAAACACATACTTTATTATGTTAAAGTATGTTGCTTTTTGAGTTTGACTTTCATGTCTTTACTTACATCAATTCATTGCTAATTATATCACACCAATTATTGTATTGCATTTTTACATATTCAAACTTACTGTAAAAGTATTTATAATATTTATCAAAACAGGAATCTATACAGGCTTTGATATGAACAAATATAATCAATAATCAATTAGTGCCATCAGGAAATATTTTAGCTCTTGAAGTCTTAACAAATAATTGATTAGTGATATCAACATTAGGCCAAACAGAAATTAACTCATCGATTCCATGTAGCCACTTAAACAATAAATCAATTCAACAATTCATCAATTAAAAGAAAATAAAAATGTATCTTCTAGCTTAATAGAAGTCCCTGCTCCTCTCTGCTCCTTCAACATGAATAGGCCTTCCTTTTTATATTTCCCGGTAATGTCAATATAACCTTCTTCTGGTACACCACTCAAAACACAAGGTTTTGAAAGCTGGAACTACCAACAGTCTGTAACAAACACCCACACACGGGAGAAAAAAAGGATTATGACCACAGGGTGTTTCCTGTCCCTCCCAGCTACTGGACAGATGCATTATGCTTAAAGTAACAGGTTCCCTATGCTCGGTAACCACTAACAACACAAGAAACCGGAGACCGGTGCCAGTGAAACACATAATCAGATTAACATGGACAAGAATAGAGGCCGAGATGTGGGTTACCACCTTCTGCCGTGGGGAAGTGAGTGTGTTGTTAAAGTCATTAATGGATAAGCTGAGGATACCGTCACAGGAAAAGACGACAGAGACAGGCAGGGAAAGTCCTGGATATTTTTGGCAAGCAAACACCGGTAGCTACTCGACACCCTCCATTATGCACATACACAATAATCACACAGACCTAGAAACAACCTATAAATGTGAGAACTTGACCAAATCATTGTCAATATTGACATTTCTAGGATTAGGCCCTTACAAAAATAATGAATAAATGCATGTGCTTTTCCTTCCTTAGTTATTTACAGTCACTGCGCACACAGGCAGCCAAAATCATACTGTTGCTGCTTTTGGAGTTGAGAGCCAAGGTATAAAGCAAAGGAATTTATTATAATTTATAAGGTAAAAGACCTGTTGCTAACCTCAGAATGTGGATATGCTTTCCTTCCAGGAAGCATCAGGCTTATTTTGGCCCTTTACTAATTGGAGAAAAATAGCTTTGCATGTCTGAATTGTCCAAAATTGCTACCTTGTAGACGTGGCCTATAGCGGATAGCATCAACTGTGTGAAAGCTGCTTACCACAAAGACTTACTCTTGCTGATATGCTGGAAATGGATTAAGATATGCAGATTCATTTATAGCCTAAATTTCCTTAGACAGCTTGGCTCCTTGAATTATTGAGAGGGCAACATATCTTTGGGTAAATTATTTATCATTGTTGAAAAAGTCCTCATCAGTAGCCTCATCATGTACCCCGCAGCCCAGCCATCACCATGACGATCTATATACCATCAACGTCACCATCCTCATCTCCATTATTTTGTTGCCAAATCTTCGGCTATCATGAAAACACCTCCACCACTACTATGAGTGGCAGCATCCATTTATGTTGGGACTGCCATCATTAAAAGTATCACCATACCAATCAGCAGCTTTGGTATCATCACAACTCCTTCCATAAATACGTTCATCACCATCATTGTCACCAACACCAGAATTAGAAAATCATCATAATAATCAGCTCCTCTAAAGAAAGGCAGGAACCTGAATGGAATTCATCCAACTTTTAAATTTTGATTATCATTAACCTTATTTCCTACATTACACACGATTTTCCTTTCATATGCAAAGCTATTATTTGCCACTATTTGGCTGCTATTTCACTCCTTACCAGTCCATTACTCTTGTGCGCCCTGACCCGGTGCACAGTCCCGCAGTACCCAGGTGCGTTTCCTATCCCTAACCGTAATCTTATGTCCCCTCGCCTTCTATTCTTGCGCAATCCCCAACCCCGCTCGTCAAGGGTTATAGGTCTTAGTAAATTTCACTCCGTCGCGGTTCGTTCTCCAGCTGAGAGAACAGCCGGCGTGGATCAAGATCCTCATATCATACGATACAGTCTACGCTGGTTCTCACAGGAGACTGCGCGCCGGACAGATGCCTAATTGGAACGGCACTTGAATGCGTCTCTCGCGCAGGGCAGAACTCCGCGTTGTCGCAACACACCTGAGAGACCTCCCTGGTCACGCGGGCCACTCCGGTGTCTTTTAGATTCAGCGTCAATTCTCTTCCGCCTCATCAAAACACTTTATCGCTCCTCATTTACGCACGCATGCACCAAATTCTTTACATCGCAGCACCCGCTGCAGTTAAAACACAGTCTAGGCAAACTGTCAAAGTGGATGCACCTCACATGCCGGTACACTTCTTAAACACGGTGACCGTCAGCTGACACACACACACACACACACACACAGTTTTAACAATGCACATAAATTCATTATAAGAGCAACAGTGGCGCGATCTTTGTGTCCTCTCACCGGTTTGGTACTCTGGAAAAAGCCTAGGTCGAGATCCGTTCATTGATTCACTGGCTGGTGCCTCTATGTGTTCATCCCTGCCCTCCGCTCGTTTCCTCATCCACCAGCTGAATAAACGTCTCTCCTCCTCTCAAGCGGCGGCGGCGGCGACAGAGCACGCGCACTTCACCCGCTGGCTCACTTGCGCGCTCTTGCGCCCTCCCTTGTATCTCCCTTTCACTCTCTCCCTCTCTGTCTCTCTCTCTCTCTCTCTCTCTACCTCTCCCTCTGTGTGTGTGTGCGTGCGCGCGCGCCCGTCTGGCTCGATCTCTCGGGAAAGGAGGAAGATGCTCCTTTCCCGAGAGAGAGAGAGAGAGAGAGAGAGAGAGAGAGAGAGATGGAAGAGAAAAGAGAGATTGGGCTGAGGAAGGATAAGGTGGTGTGAGCAGGAGTGCAGGGATAAGACACAGAGCAAGACAGTGGCTAGTACTGTGTGTGTGCCTTTGCACAAGTGTGTGTTGGAATGAGCACAGAATGAATGGGAACCAAAGGAGCGTGTAGCCCAAGCAGCACTGCCCTGATAAGCACAGACCAGTGGAGGAGAAGAGATGAGAATGGTCAAGCTGGGAAGGAGCAAAGATGAAGAAGAAGATAAAGATGAATTGAATTACATTACTAAAGAACAAGTGAGGAATTAATCCTGAATGACATGAAGTATCAGGAACCACCACCCTGATAACGCCATTTCTAGAACTCTATAGTAGATAATGATAAAAATCATTAGTTGCGTACTCCCTTTGGGTTGCCACATCAAGTAGTGAAACATCATGCTGAGCAGTTGTTTATCATCACTGCAGGTTGTCTTCCCCATTACTCAATGGTGCTGCAGGAAAGATCTGTCTTTATGACTGTTGATGATATGATTGTAAAGTGGACCAGTCATGATTTATTTGTCCTCTCACTTCCATTAATAAGTTAGCTACCAAACACATAAAATATTCACCAATTAAAGTTATTCAAAAGAAGAATATCAATAACAATCAATAACTACATACTAGCAAAGTTGTCGAGACATTGTTGAACTTGTTTCTTGCACTCACAGCTTAAAATCTTGGTTTTACTGGGAACAAATAAGATGCTTATTTTTCCCGCATTGCTGCACCTCTTCACAGAGGAAAAGGAATGGAAGGATAGCCTCCAAAGAGATGAGATGAGGACGTGACAGGCCAAGACATGAATGAGGAAGAGAAGGGCAGGGAGGGATGCAGGAGCTGTGTCGGATGGGTGCAGTGAAGATGGGACAAGTGACGAGGGTGAAGAAGAGGAGTGCAAGAGTCAGTGTAAGTAATGAGAAAGCGGAGAGGAGTAGTTTAACATGATCCGTCTTTTCGACACAGTTGATCAGAGGTCTGTCTCAGCGTGAAGCATGGCCTTTACACCGCAAGCTAATTCACACCCGGAGGGAACATCACAAACACACGCAAACAGCTCCAGCCCAGCTCTTCATACGCACAGAGAACACGACTTCACACACACACACAAGTGTAACCGCATATTCATAGATGGACATAAGGACACACACGCAACATGCTACGTTTCTATCACATCTACTGAGGTAAGCAAAGTCCACAAATTAATGGCACAGAGGGTTCTGTGAACGGTGCATGTAATATTAAAGGGCTCTTCTAATGAACACGGTGGTCTGTGTCTGAAAATAGGAAAATGTTCCCTGTCAGAATAATTACTAAAGCAAAAATAACACATTCCCTTTTATCTCCTCCCTTTCTGTTTGTCATCTCAGTGCTTTCAAATGTTTCCCCAAATAAAGTAGTTCCTAGAGAAAGTTTAAAACAAGTCAAATTTAGGCCACTAATTCTTGGTTTCAACTACATCTTTTTAAGAGGCTGTCCGCTGAACAGGACCCCTCCAAGGTGATCTTGTAGGTCGTTTGCTCAAGCGGAACGAGATCAGTCGAGCAACGTAAAAGGCTGCACTTTTATGCAAGTGCATGTTGTGCCTAAACTGAATCAAACAGCAAGTGAAAAGTAGCCTAAACACTAATGAAAAGTGAAATTTAAAAGTAGTCTCAGAGGATAGTTAAACTCTTCTCCTGGCCATTCAGGCCTCCTTTCCAAAGCCCACTACCTTCTAATGTGGAGTTTTATTGGAATTACTCCTGCAAGTTGTAGCTATAGGAACAACTGACTGTTGTGATCATTCATCTTTTATTTAGAGATCTTGCTGAAAAGATCAATTTGTTGATTCATGGTGGAGCCAAAGCAGGAAATCAGGTGGTTTTTCCACAGAGCAGCAAAGCACACACAGGGAGGGGAGTGGGGTGGATAGATGGGTCAACAAAACATTGGCGTTTGCAACAGGATTGTTGTACTTTCAGTTTTCTATTTGAGAAAGAAAATCTGTTTCCTTTATTAAAGGATAACTACAACATTTTCTTAACCATGTGCTTATTTTATGTAACAGTGAAAAACAGTTCTTAGAAAGTCTTTTTATAGAGCAGAAGGAATGACGCGATGTTTTGCACTGCTCTTTCTTGTATGCCAGAGAGATAAAAATAACAAAACTCTTAAAAAGCATATCGTTTAAAAAGGGTGAAAAAAATGTGTCTTTAAGTGGAAGAAATTGTTTTTAAGTCTTAAAAAGACAACTAAGGTCAGTATGAAAAGGAAAAAAACTACTAAAAGTATTGAAATCTTTTATTATAAAAGTCATTTCATAAAGAAAAATGATATTCAGATTTATATAATGCTTTTCATTTTTCCCCAGCACTTTTGCTGTTTGCTTTCTCAGCACAGCATCAAAATATTACAGACCTGGTGCCAATTAAACTTTGCCCATCTCCTCTTGGTGTGCTTTTGCTGCTAGTATATTGCCAAACAAACCACAATGATATCTTCTAAGAAAACTGTATTTCCACTCAGTTTCTATGGCAATGGGATAATAAGCAGAGCCTCCTTATCTCACTACTATAAAACAGCTGAAAATGATGACTGTACCACAGGGCAGAGGGGGTCTTTGAAAGCAGCAATGTGAACAGCCTCAGTCTACAGGATAATCATTTCTTTCCATTGAATATTATGTTGTTCTTATAGCGTGAGAATCCTGAAACTGTAGCACACTGGTAACACTTCTGTTAGCTATACACAGAACTGAGTCTTTTTTTTTTGTCAACAAATTCTAGATTAGTCAAAGACACATTAAATATAAATGGTAAAAATATTAGTCAAGTCTGTTTTTCCTTCTATTTCTTTTTCACCCTTCCACTGAGACAATTTCTGAAAAAGTTTTAGTGAACAGTAGATGGATCAACAGAGGGTAAGATGCATCTTTCAGGTCCGGTTTCAGGTGTTTGCAGAAGTCTATTTTTCTGTTTCATTAGGACATGACTTTCAGATACTGTCTGTCTTCTGCTCATATTTTTTGTCGCATGCTTAGTGGCTGCCCACTGCTTCACAGAGTGAATGGGTCAAATGCAGAGAAGTAATTTCCCCATGGGGATCAATAAAGTATACATTATTATTATTAAATATGCCATTTGCAGCTAATTTGGGATTTGCCTTGTTGGTGTAAAAATGGTCAGACTGAAAACGAGTGAAAAAGCAACCAGTGCCCAAAGTCAAATTTTAAAAGGCCTTCTGAACTACTCAAGACCATTAGACCTCTTCCAATTATGCTTATCAGGATCCTGGGGGAGGCGGGGTTGGCTTCAGCTACTGTAGGGCAAAAGGCAGGATACACCCTGGACAGATCTCCTATCTGACACAGAGTGATAGACAACCATTCGTAAACACAACTATGAGCAATTTAGAATTACCAACCTAACCTTAACCCAACCTCACTAACTGTACGTCTCTGGGATGTGGGAGTAAGCTGATGTAAGCAGAAAGAATTCACGCAGACACGGGGAGGACATGGAAACTCCACACAGATAAAGACCACCGTTTAAAAAATCCAAGAAAGTCTGGCTGTAAAATAGAAAGAACTGAGGTTTGACTCAAACCCTTTGCACAGTACTGTATATACCATTACTATATGATAATGTTGTAGGTGGAAAATTAAAGATAAAAGTAAAAAAGTAGCAAATTAAGATTTCCTTTGGTACCACAGCTGCAGGCTGTGACACTTGCACTGAATTTTTCAAAGGTGATGGCGCTTAACAACCAAAGCTTTGGACCGACTCCCTGAATGAACAATGCATGCTGTAGTCTGTCGTGTGTTTAACAGACTTTGGCAGACAATCAGTTGGCACAGCTCTAAAGGCAATAAAAAAAAAACAGGCTAGTTCTTCTTCACACTGATTTGCTATTCCCTATACGCAACCCCTTTGCAGCTGATATGAAATGCTCTACACTGGCTGCATACCAATACAATGCAACTGCTACAATACTGTATTAAGATATTTAACAAGTGTTTCTCATTCTGTATTCTTTTTGTTCTATTATGTCTTTATAGGATTATCCTGTACATTATAGCAGCGGCTCTCAAACCTTCCTAAGCTTCTCATTCAGAAGTAAAAAATGGTCAAACATTAAAATCTGCAATGTCAATCATTAACAATTAAAAAGAACAGTAAAGATAACATCAATAAATGCGTGTTTATTACTCTATCAATTACATTTATTAAACTTTGACTTTAGATAAGTTAAGTAGCTTCAATTTGTATTTTTTGTCTGGTTATCCATGCCCCAGTGGCTCAATCCCCCACTAGTAGAGCCCACTCCACAGTCTGAAAATCACTGAATTACAGTGACCACCAAACTAACAGATGAGCAGAAAATTCAGCACAGCTCCAGTGTAGAAATGTGATAAAAGAAAGAGTGACATTTGAGACACCTCCTTACAGCGACGTTTGTTAGCTTAGCATAGCACAAACACGAGACACTGAAGGAAACTCTTAAGCAGGGATTATACTTTTCGCATCCATGAGTCTGCTAAGATTACTTTACAATGCTACAAATACGCATCCTCCCCAGACAGCAGATTTCAAGTGGAACTCAAAAAGGAATAGCAGGTCGTTACTTGGCCATCGGGTCTCCAGCTGTCTGTGTCTGGAACAGAGTTTATTCTAGGGTAGGGTGACCAACCGTCCTCTTTTCCCCAGACATGTCCACTTTTCACGTTCCGTCCGGGGCATCCAGGGGGATTTTTGAGATTGATAAAAATGTCCGGGTTTTATGAACCTACAGGGGACCCATATACGTTACGTCATACCTTAACTGCTGCCTGCTTTGCGAGTGGTTATTTTGACGGTGCGCAACTGCGCACCTGGTGATGTTTAAAAGATGCCGAAGCGCAAGTGCACCTTTTCAGATGAACTGCAAAAGAAATTTCCCACATGCCGTCCCGGTCGGCATAAATGGGAGGCGGAGTGCACCGTGTGCAGAGCTGTCTAACAATGTTGCAGGTGATCTTGCTCACATGAACACAGAAAAACATAAAAAGGCTGTGCGAAGCAAAAATTCATCTA
>VUQR01013501.1:3920-21002 GCA_015108515.1 Hemichromis elongatus | reverse complement strand
CACCGTTTTTCACACCTTTGCGCGTCCAGTACCGCGCATGCGTGAAATGTTAGACGAGCCGACCTGCCTGTTGTTTGTTTACTTTCCGGCTCTTTAAAACGAGCGGCGAAATGGTGAGACAAAGCACCGAATGTGTCAAATGGAATGATAATGAGGTGGAGTTGTTGCTCCGAGTCACAAATGAGTTCATATTAATCTTCAACACGGCCACTAAAAACTTATTGACTGAAACTAAACTGAAACTGAGCAAACAAAACAACAAAACAACTGCGGTACGATGCCGTCTGACCATCTTAGTTAAAGTGGTCACATGACTGCATCATATGACTAACATACGTCACCGTTTCCAAAAAGCTCCGTTTTCCCTCCGTCTCAGTGTGGACGGGAGGGCGAAACGGAGAAAAAAAGATGCATTTTCAAATTGATGCGTTTTCGAGACCGTTTTCAAAAAAGCTCCGTTTTCCCTCCGTCTCAGTGTGGACGGGAGGGCGAAACGGAGAAAAAAAGATGCGTTTTCAAACGAAAACGCATTAGTGTGGACGTAGCCTTAGTTAGATGTTTAGGGTCTCTATTTGAACTGAAATTGTACTGGTCCTGAGTAGAGGTTCTATAGTTGCATACATGTACTTAAGTAGTTTTTTATGTTTAGTAAAAGGACAAAACATTTAGTTATTGGAAGAAGTGAATTCTTAGTTTTTACTGACTAGAAATACCTCTCTGGGGAAATTTGCAAGTATAAGAATACATTTAGAGGCCTCTGCCAACTTTCAGTTTCTTTATGTGCTTCTTTGTGCACATTAACCAAACAATCGTACCTTTCGACCTATCAAGAACTGCATTTTTGGCGTACACTGAGTTTTCTGGTCAATCAAGCACTCGATTCTGAGGGGATGAGACTACATCAAAAAAATACAGTTTGCAGCGGAATATAAAGTTGGTTTAAAATGGTTCCAAAGTAAAACTTACTTTTGTGCCACCAGCACTGCATACTATACCACTAGCAAGTCTTGGTTTCCAGAAAGGACCCGGAGTGGGCAACACATTTAAGGGATTTAAATGTTTTACTTTGTTGTGCTCTGCTGAATTTAATCTTACAAAAGCCCCAAGGAGAAGTTAAGACTGCATGCTTTTTTAGTGCTGTGCTAGACTGATCTTTGTCATTGCCCTGCTGTGTTGTTTTTGTTTTTTTGTCTGCAATTGCGCTTGCTTGAAGATGTTTGTCATAATTGGAAATGTATTAAATCAGACACATGCTCGACCTCTCTTGCCAAAATGTGGCTGAGGGCATATCATGTCCTTGTTTTTTTTTTTTTAGGCTATATGTTGCAGGGAAGCATTCTTGCGGAGTTTTATCAAGTCACCAATGACCAGAATAATCAACTGCCTATGTGGGGTAGTAGTTTCTAATTCCTCTGTATGCCAAATTCAAATGGCACAATTAATTCTAATTTTAATTTCACTCTTCCATGCATTTCACCTTCTCTGTGACACTTCATTTTGACTCGCACAATGAGTCACAGACTGTAATGAATTAATTTCCTCAATATCATTCAAAAATCTAAGAAAGCCATTACACAAATTTAATTCATGCATATGTGAAATAACCTGAAATGAACTAGAAACACAGTTCAGCCTGTGGCGTTAGGCCCGTTACCTGGCTGGCTTGTCAGATGTAATTGACTTTCCACGGTCTTTTCTGTCACTTTTGCTGTAATTTGATAGAATCATGGACAGAAGATTTGAGAAAGGGAGAAAAATGTATTCAGTAATAAAAAAGAAATCCAGGTCACAGGTAGAAGGTATTGTTGTGTAGATAATGGAGAAAACGGGTAAAACTGTATAGTCCATTAGTTAACTCAGGTTAAAGTCAAATGTGTTATCTGCTTTGTGTGTCTTTTTGAAGTAATCCAAAGGCAGCATTGAACCAAGTCTCCAAACGTGGATCAAAAACAAGGATCAAGTGTATTGCCAAAATGTTTTAAAATACAATACACTGCATGATAAACCACCCATTTATCAACTAAGACATACAGAGCTTAATAATAAGTCAGATTTTTGGAGGAGTGGTGGTAGAACCAGTATATTTTCTCTGGACCATCCACTTTATTTAGTCACTCTCATATTGGATTTTTTCTTTTATTCTTGCTGGGCTTTCTCAATTTTTCTTCACAACTCTGCTGATGCTTCTACACAGAAAAATAAGAGCAAAATGACTGCCTATGACCCTGTCATTGGTCCTTTTACTGTACCTTTCTTGATAGATACTCACCACTACAGATCAGGAAAAGCTGACATGAACTGCAGTTTTACAATGCTCTGACCCAGTCGTCTAGTCATCAGAATTTGGCCCTAGTCAAACTCATTCAAATTCTTAAGCTTGCCTGTTTTTCAGTTTCCAACACATAAGCTTTGAGGGCAAAATGTTTACATGCTCCCTAATGTATCTCATTTACTTAGAGGTGCAATATTAAAGAAATAATCAGAGTCATTCACCTAACCAGTCGGTGTTTATAATGTTATGCCTGATCAATAAATTTTTGGCCTTTAAAGATAGCAAATAGTGAATTCGACGTCTGATAATTAGCTAAAGGTTGTTAAGTCATTACTTGACAAATGGATGAACTCACTGTGCACAGTATAACAGTATATACATTAGACTTAAGAAGCAGCTTGAATTGCATCCTTTTGTGTTATATCTTGGAGGCAGCAGGTAAATATCAGGCTGCAGCATGAAACTTTCTGAACATGCTGTTCCACTGTCAAACCTGATGAAAAATCAAAAGTTGATCAAAGAAATGAGGCTGGAAGTTGTAGATGCAATAATCCATTAAATACTTGCAATGTCAGCAATATGAAGAAAAGCTAGTCCTTCCCAAGGAACTGAAGCAGACTTATAATTTCAGGGAGCATCTTGATATGTTGCTACAGAGACAGTGGGCAAATCTACAGAAGACACTAATGATATTCACAAGAGCACAGTGAGCCATTGAGTGGACACAGCCCCACTGCTGCTCCCTGTGGGATCAGAGCACCAAAAGGCAATGAAGTGGAAGATCTATCTGATGGAGGATCAGCACAGCACCACATGACTGATATGCTCCACTCACAGGTCACCAGCACATCATTAGTCTTACCTATTCGGTTCAGCATGCCAGGCCCCAAGGTTCATATATTTAAAATGGAATGGCGCATTTATGATAGTGTGACAGAAGCATGATTTCAAATCTTAGTTTGAAGCAGCAGAGAATCTCAGCTTACACATTAGTGTGGAAAGGACCTTGGAATGCCAAGCTACAGTAGAGAAAATTTATACAGTACATTTCTAACTTGGAGTAGGTGAAATTGATTTCTTAAGTTTAGACTTTATGTTTGTCCAACCTCATGAAAGAACTGCATTATTCTACAACACAACTCTTAAAAAAAAAAAAAAAAACTTGAAATACTTGGATGTAAATGTAGTCTAATGCATGTAATAAATCCAGGTGAAATTCTTAGCTTACAAAGGTGTTCTAGGGTTAAGATAAGACCAACCCATTTTCTTTCATTTCACCTGAATTCACCTGCTATGAAAACACAGCAGTGGGCAATTTAACTTAAAGTTGCTTAACTTGAGAGCACTCTGCAAATAAACCCAACTGGACTATGACTTGTCTGACTTAAGATAGCTAATTGACTACAATCGAGGGAAAAGCTGAACTTCAGTAACAAACTAATGACATTTCAGAGCATCACGTGCAATTTTGCATGCTTTATGCAGATGTTCCCTAAAACAACTTATATAATCTAGCATGTTCTGCTCGGGGATAGCTGTCGGACAGATATTTCTCTTTGAGCATCCGCAGAGGACCATGCACTGTGTGTCCAAACACCAGCTCTGTGGGACTAAAACCCATGGACTCCTTCTCTCTCACCGCTAGAAGGAGAAGTGGCAGACCCTTGACCCACTCTCTTCCTGACTCGAGGCAGAACTTCCTCATTATGGCTTTTAATGTTTGGTGGAAAGGCCTGAGGGCATCCTGTGATTCTTGATGGTACGCATTGGCTTTAAAGAGGCATCCCTTACCCTAAATCTTGCCAAATGTGACTTTGGTAAAGCCAGGTGGGTCAGGGTCAGGTGCGTACCCACCTGGCCAAAATTCAGGCTATCATAGATTTCCCTGTGCCTCTCACTAGACGGGAGTCTAGTGAGAGGCACATCCATGAGTGCATCCATTTGGCAGTCTAGTGGATTATTTCACGGGAGCTGTTTCCTTGGAATGGTCGGCTATTATCGTGGCTTCTGCAAAAATTTTGCAGATGTAGTTGCACCGCTCACCAGTCTTACTAGTGCGTCAAAACCATTTGTGTGGTTGCCCACATGCCAGAATGCTATTCAGTTTACCAAGGCTCTCCTCTGCAGCACACCAGTCCTTGCCAATCCTAATTTTACACGTCCTTTTAAACTAGAGGTGAATGCTAGAGCCAAAGGTCCAAGTGCAGTGCTGTTGCAGGAGGACAAGCAGGGTGTTGATCACCCAATCGGTTACTTTTCAAAAAAGTGCAACGTTCACCAGCAAAAATACAGTACCATTGAATAAGAAGCCCTTTCCCTGTTGCTTGTACTACAACATTTTGAAGTATATGTCAGTTCTAGTTCAGCACCTGTCATTTACTTACTGCAACATTTTGGGAAGCTCTATAAAATATTCAAGGTTGTTTTGTGATAGTCTTATACAAGTTTTTTTTTTTTTTTTTTTTTAAAGATATGTTTCAATGTAATATGAGTATATTTATGCTGAAAGTACTCTGTGGCATTAGGTGCTCAGTGTGTCTCATTCTTTCTGGAATGCGCCTTAGACTCTGGTCTTACATTTCAGTATTACGTAAACCTCAAATAGGGTTTTTGTTATGACGATAGCTGAGGCATTTGAGTCTTGAGATTCCGCTGAATTTTCAGTGTTATTTAAAGTTAAATTATTTTTAAATTTACGTAAGGTCACATAAAATAATCTGCCTGAATTACCTATGATTGCCACATATTTAAAATAAATCTATTATATATTCAGTCATTTTGTGCAATCAAAATATGAATTTGAATGCACTGTTGTGCCAAACATATTTTCTTCTAAAAAAAAAACTCTATATGAAGACCCTATAAGACCCTCTATACAAATTAATTTAAGCAATTTCACTATTAAATGATGAAACCTAAATGATTAAACTGTGATGCAAAGAGGACTACATGGCCAAAAAGTAGTATAGGCCAGCACATCTGAGTCACTTAAAAGTAGGGTTTCCAAAAGTTTATTATTCTACTAATTTTTGATGGCCACAATGTTCTTGAAAAGGATCTGACTTTCTTAATGTGATACTTTTTCCTGAAAAATGTTGACAGACAGACATTAGTTTTTGCGATGGTATCATAATTGCACAAATCTTTGACAGGATCAGCTTTGACTTGAGGATGATTGTACTCATGACCAGCCTTAATTAGAGGTTCTCCTGCTGTGAAGGGTGAGGAGTCCAATTTGTGAATTAGAACAAAACAAAAGACTGACCTTTTCCTTGACATTATCAAAGATGTGATCACCACTTGTTGCCCACCGAGATAAAATGAATAGCTAAGGTTAGGTGTTTGCTGATTTTCTCACAGAATTTCAAATTCTCCTTTAAAATACAGAGCTTTATAGACATATGTAGCTTATTATTTGATTCTTAGTTGTTGCTTTCTGAGGGAAAGCTGACCATAGACTGCTACTACAAATAGCTGCTCAGTACAGTATAAAAAATCAAAAGATATGTTTAATTAAAGGGATCTTTAAGTCAAGTCAAGTGGCTTTATTGTCATTTCAACCATGTGCAGTGGTACAGTACACAGTAAACCAGACATTGTTCCTCCAAGACCATGGTGCTACATATAACATATAACAGACAATCAACAAAGGACTACATATAAAATTGCAGAAATCGCAAAAAAACAAAACAAAGACAGTGCAGCAGCAGACAGAACAGAACAATACAGACACAAGACAGTGCAATAGAAAAATGCAACAACGACAGTGGGTTGTGCAAAAAACCGAGCATTGTGCGAAGTAACTTGATGTATGAAGGTGTGCATGTGTGTTTGTGTGAGAGAGATTTTGCACATAAGTACTTTAGAATAGAATAGAATAAACCTTTATTATCCCACGGATAAGAAATTACGGTGTTACGGAGCTCTTACAGCAAGGGAAAATAAAATATAAAAGGAAGATAAAAAGTGGTCCTATATACATAAGCAACCAAAGTTCATATATACAGGTAACGATGTACAGAATATATACAGAAAAACAGAAGAAATTGTATGGAGATATGTATAAAATGTACAGTAAACAAACAAGCTGGTGAGTAAGATAAAAAGAATGTTAAAAGTCTACTGCTGAACGAGCTGCTCAGTGCTAGTACAGTCTCATGCAGGGGGTGGGAGTTGTTGTCCATGATGGATGTTAGCTTAGACAACATCCTCTCCTCCCCAATCTGCTCGAAGGACTTCAGTGGACAGTCCAGGACAGAGCTGGCCCTCGTGACCATTTTGCTGAGTTTCCCCCTGTCCCACTCCGGTGGTGTCTGCTATTTTTTATGCTGTGGTCTGCTAGAGTGGTGGAATGACAGTGTTGTAACCGGTGACCTGTTCACCCCTAAGGATCTGTGCTCATGGACCAGTCCAGTTTGTCATTGAGGCGAACACCCAGGTATTTGTACTCCTCCACCTTTTCAATGTCCAAACCCTGGATGTTCACTGGTGTAATAGGGGGAGGCTTCTTGCTGAAGTCAATCACCAGCTCCTTGGTCTTGCTGGCATTGATGCAAAGATGGTTCTGTTCGCACCAGCTGACAAAGTCATTGATGACCCCCCTGTATTAGAGTTTGTTTCCCTCTGACACCCGACCCACAATGGCGGTGTCGTCTGAGAACATCTGGAGATGGCAAGTGTCTGTGTTATAACTGAAGCTTCATCCACCCCGATGTTCGGCTGTTAGGCAAACTGCAGAGGGTCTAGGTCTCTCCCAACTAGTGGGTCAAAGTGGTGCAGTATGATCCTTTCCATGGTCTTTATCAGGTGTGAAGTCAGAGTAATGGATCTGAAGTTGTTTGGCTCCTTGGGGTGCGTTGTCTTTGGGACTGGCACCAAGCAGGAGGTCTTCTACAGAATGGGGACACTCTCCAGACTGAGATTGAGGTTAAAGATGTATGAAATAACCTCATAGAGTTGATCTACACAGTCCCTCAATAGTTCCATACCCGTGGCCTTCCTGGTTTTCATCTTCCTCAGCTGACTTCGCACTTGGTCAGTTGTGATGAAGAGGCTACAGTGTAGGGTGTATGTGGGTGGCTCCTGATGACTAACGTGGGGGGAGGAGGCAGTACAGTTATTGAAGAAAAAAGAGAAGGAAAGGGGGCAGGTGAGGTGCATTTGATGTCCCTGGTGCTATGGAGGGATGCAGATAGGTTTGATGAGGTGTGAAGAGGTCTGGAGGCTGGGGGAGGGAAGGGCTTCTGAATCAAACCTGTTAAAAAACTGGTTTAATCTGTTAGCACAAGCCTGGTCTCCAGATCCTGGACCCCCTCTGCTCACAGTGCTCAGTCCAGTGATGATGTTCAGTCCTGTCCACACACCTCTTGTGTTGCTAAGGATATATATGCATCCTTAGTATTTGCATATAGTAGGTCCAGTGTTTTGTTTTCCCTGGTAAAACAATCCACATACTGGGTGAAAGTAGGGAGAGTTGAGGACAAGGAAACATGATTGAAATCTCCAGAGATGATAAGGAAGACTTGGGGGTGTGATGTCTGCAGCTGGGACACTACCTTGTGAATTGTCTCTCATGCTGCTGCCGCATCTGCTGCTGGCGGGATGTAAACAGTTATTGCGATGACTTGCAGGAACTGCCGCAGCAGGTAATAGCGCCACATCACGAGTACAGCGCTGCTCATTAACACTGATGTGCCTGATTTACACCATCTCTCATTCACATACATCACAATCCCCCCATCTTTCCTCTTGCCGGTGTTCTTCATGTCCGGATTCACTCTTACCAGGTGAAATCCAAAGACAGTCATGTGTCGAGTCGAGGTGTGTTAGCCTCGACTCTGTGTAGCACATCATGCTAACCTTCTGGTACTCTCTCTGGAGTCTGGTTAACGCTGCCAATTTCTCTACCTTAATGGGGAGAGATCTGACATTCCCCAAAATGATCAAGGGTTACAGATGGTTTGTACCATCTCCTCCACTCTTGACACTTGGCTCCAGTTCTACAACCCCGTCTCTTTTGCCATAACTTTGTGGGGATCTCTGGTCTTTCTTTGGGGCGAATCAGCTGATTGCTAAGTGCTAACAGCTGATTTGTAAACAATGAAGCCGCTGCTTGATGGCTCTCCGGGTTAAATGGTTTGCATATAATTAAGAAACACAAAAATAACTTCACAAGTTGCTTCTGGCTAGCATTATTGTGACAGATTATAAGAAAAAGTGAGAAAAGCAAGAAAAGAGATTAAATAATTCAAAAGAAAGGAAATTGGTCAGAGCTCCTGTAGATAGCAGCCTCTCCTGTGGCGCAATCTTACTACTCACTACTTTAGGTAGTGAGGTGTATGAAGGTATGTGTGTGTGTCATTCCAGTCACTGAGTGTTCAGGAGTCTGACAGCTTGGGGGAAGAAATTTTTCGCAGTCTGGCAGTGGGGCCCAAGTGCTCCAGTATCTATTGCCAGAAGGCAGCAGAGTGAAGAGTATGCGTGAGGGGTGCATTGCGATCTGACGCATCGTTCTTGCTGATGAAACCCACCACAATCGTATCATCGGCAAACCTGATGTTAAATTTCATATATTCTGTTTTCATGGATGCCTGAATGTTAACCTTAATTGTTACACTTAGTAAAGGAGCAAGCTGATCATTTTATTAAAGATGAAAGAATTTACACAGTTGTTAAATCTCAGTGTTCGTTTGACTTTGGGACCTGAAGCTTAAGGAGTTTTGGACCCAGATTACTTTGCGAAGCTCCTGACTACGGTAGCTGTACTGCTCAGACAATCCATCAAGCGTTACGGCTTCGTAGCTTACCAAAATCGTACTAAAACATTTTTTGACAGATTTTTGAGCACCACATTAAATAAGTTCAAGGTCAGCAAGCACAACCAGAATTCATACATAAGTTGCACAGGATTATAAGGCGCACTATCAATTTTTGAGAAAATTAAAGGATTTTAAGTGCGTTTTATAGTGTAGAAAATATGGTATACTGTGCATTTTTAGCTGTCTGGCAACTGCTATTTAATAATTATCTACTATGGGGTTAAAATTATGCCAGCTTAAAATAAAACTGAAAAAAATATTGGCATTGAAAAATATTATTGTAACTGAAAATATTAACATTGATTTTGAAATAAATGTACTGAAAAATTGATAAACAAAAATTGATAGTGAAAAAAGATTCATTTAAACTCTAAACATAGACAATAAAACAAATAACTCACAACCGAATTTTTACACTGACATCTTTTTTTCTTGCTGGTCCTTTTTTTCAGTTTCAATTCGCTGTCACTGTTTTGGCTTAGGATGTAAGCTGTATGGAGTACTGCACATGTAACATTGTGAACAACACCTCATTAAGAATAATTCAGACTATCAGACATTGATTTTGTTTCAAATATTCAGGTTAAAAAAATATCCAGATGCCAAACCAAAATAATAATCAAGTGTAAGAATGTACAAGTTCCCTCCATCAAGACTGTAAAATTTAGAGAACGTTAGAAGAAGACAATACAGTTTTATTAATCATCACAATAACTTTCTAAGCACTACAAGCTGCCACCTACAAAAAAAACTTACAGTGATACACCTACACAAAGTCAGTGACCACTGTCAGTGAATTCATGTAGCTGCATAAGGACAGCAATAGAAAAAAACCCCCATACCTTTTCTTTTTTTAAATAACCTTGTCCTTGACACATAAACTCAGCTGCCCACACATACCTGGAAGCACCATCCCTGAAACAGGCACTCACACACTCCTGTCTGCACCTGCCAACTTGGATCGTCCCTGAGACATGCCAGTCTTGTAGAGGCTATGTGGGATTTATATAACACCCTATTAGTATTCACAATATGCTACACATGCACCTGTGTGACTCCAGTTTGGGGACTGGAATACTTGAAATATCTGACATTTGTTCAGAAAACAAGCAATGTTATTCTCCTATTGGCACTGCGTGCAGGAGAAGGGAATCCTGATATATCTGACATTTGTTTTGGTAGCAGAGGGAACTGCTTGGTAGAGGCTTTTTTGATGTTGTATATCAATTGAATACAATGTGAGTTGCAGGGAAAAAGTTCTTCCTATTTAAATATTGGCTCTTATAGGCACCGAGTCATGCTGCCAGATAGTTAGTCACACAGTGTGTTAGCAATAGGCAAGAAATGAATACCAAAGTGAAAGCCATATACTGATATTTTATATGACCTACTAAGAGTACTAATGGAGACTATATTGCATCCGTGCTTTTAAAAAAAGGTAAATCTTAGTTTAACACCATCAGTTTATAATAGTTTGTGCTACTCTCAAAGCATAATGGCAAGAAACAGCCAATCACAGTGCTTAAAATTCTTGCATGTGTCTCTTGAAAAAGCTAAATATTACAGAAATAAGACCAATAAAATATATAGTTTTCCAGTATAGTGGTACTAAAGTTAGCACTATTGTATTAGAGCAGTGAACGTCAAGCCAGAGCTTTCCATCTGGCCCCAGGATTTTACTGAATTTAGGACTAGCCTAATAAGGAGGAAAATGTATCTCTCATTTAATATTTCTTTTAGTGTTTCATGTGCTTATTTTATCTGTAGTTGTTAGCATGCTCAGATGATGCTCTTTAGCAACAGTGACAGTTTAGTTGCAAATCAGGCACACAGGAACAGTATTTCTAATGGTCGGCACTATGAATACATACTTATTCTGCCATTCTTCATTAAGCTTGAGTTTTTTGCATCAACTTTTCACTTATGGGTCTTCGAGAGTGCCATTTATTCATGGTTGAAATACCAATGTACTCCACAAACTACGACACTGCAGTGATGGATAGTTTGACAGTCTCACAAATATGAATTGTAAAATATTGCACTCACCCTGTAATGGCTTGCTGTTATACAGGTAATGTGAGTCTGTTTACACTGAAAAAGGCTAAGGAATAATATAAATTCAGAAGGAAAATTAGTATAATTAAATAATTATAAATTGCCTACAATAAAATAATAATTTATGTTATTTGAGCATCTGATCCTCACAGTGTCTGCTGAGAAGAATTCTGACCTTTGGAAAAGTGTAGTTGATGACAAGGACATATGGGTCTTATGTGAATCTCACTGATTTTCAGCAGATCAAACATAAAAAACATCCTCTCATCTCGAGACAGCTGACAAGCTGTAACAACAACAGCTAGTGATAAGCTAACATTATGCCAGCTAACGTTAGCCTTCTGTTATGTATGCAAAAAATCCCACTTTTTCTCTACTAATAGTCCAAGTAACTGTGGCAAAAACAGCAGGGCTGGGTGACACAAAAGCTTTGGAAAATCCTCAGCAACTCACTTCAGTTTAGATGCCAACAGACAGACGTGAGCTTTACTGGCTCATAGCACCAGATGCAATTTTACAGGTTTTACAGCCTCCTCCAAAGTAAATAACTGTTGACAGTCTACACTGGACATTATAAGGTAAACAATTGTCGGAAAGGCTGCACTTACTTAGTAAACACTGGCCAAAACTTTTAAGATAATGCATAAATTATTGTCATACATCTACTTTTTAATCCTGATTTATTGCTAAGTGTTAATATTATTAAAACCAGTAGTAGAAAAACACTTTGTGGCTGTGACCACCCCACCTACAAAGGGTTAATGGCATAACTAGCTAATATAGTACCAAGTATTCATTTTAAAAAGTTTTAGTGAGCTAGTAAACAAAACAGCAAGCAAAAAACAGGAAGTTGTTCAGTGTTAAATAATTCCTAAATTACAAGGTAATTTGCTGATAAATGAGCTATATAACTTCTTATCTTAATTTAGAGCAGTACTTTCAGTTTTCAAATACTTTAAACTGAAGACCAATGCAGATTGTAATTCAACGAAACAATATATATATATTTTTTACCCATCAAACAACTTTATTTTGTCACTTGCCACGTTAGTCAGCGTTCTGTATTAAAGCAGAAAGCCAACAAAATCAAAAGGTTATTATTGAAATCCTTTTTCTGCATGTCTGAAGTTGGAAAAATGAATAAATTAAAAGCAAGTAATAAATACATTTCAAGGTACATTAAAATGCATCTTTTGCAACTGCTGTGTCACTGGTGTATTTTACAGTGTATATTTAACCTTTATTTCCTCCAAAAACTCATTTCCAACCCTGCTTCAAGTAAAACATGGTCATATTTTAAAATATTACAGCTTAAACAACTTATATTAGTCCCCTGCTGGTATGAAATTGAGAAACTGACTGAAGATAATTTATAAAGGGTAAATAAACTCAGCATCCCACTAATCATTAATATTGCAAATGCTTCCTACCATCATTGAAAAGTACATCAAAATGCATCAATCATGCAGTAATGAGTTTCTTTAAAATTTTGCCTCTATTTTGTTTAATAATGTTACAGCCAGCCAGAACAACTATGGCCAAAATTATATTAAAAAGAACAAATGTATTTATTTATTCATTTTATCTGGTCTACCTACTGCCTAAGACCCAGAACCCAGAACACATGTTCTTCATCTGTGGTCAGTTAGTTTGGCCTATGTGTCCTTCCTCTCCTTCACCTAATTACCAGTCAGTTGTCAGTGTAGTGGTGACCAAACCTGCCTCCTCAGTGATGACTGGCCTGTTTTCCTCAGCTTCTTATGATCATTGCGGACTTCTGTTTGCACTTTTTGGACCTTGGTCTCTAGAGAGAATAAAAGGTTTACTTGCATTTAAATCTGTCGTTTTACAATAAATGAAAATATGTGTGTTTCTGCATTCTCATTTTTGGGATTATGATTTGTGCATAAAGAACCAGAAAATTAAGGTACAAACAAGGGAAACATCACTGATGGAGACACAAGAGGACGCTAAAGAGGAGGAAAGATATCACTTAAATCTAGGAACCAAGAACAGGACAGATACACAAAGACAAATAGGTACAAAAAATACAAACCTCAAGAAAAGCAAGAATCACAGATTTAAATAAGGGGAAGTAAAAAGTCTCTTAAACTCAAAATCAGTAGATCACAGCATTTCCTCAATATTTGCTCTTTGACTCTCTCTTTCTCTATGTAAGCTAGTGGCTGCTGGCTTGGCGGGAATACCTTCTCCTCCTGGGCCTTTGCACTAAAGATGGGCTACAGCAGCTGCTTCTTGCTGATTCCCAATCCTTAATCACCTGCAGTGAATTTAAGGTGTGATTCATCATATTGTTGTTACTCTAGTAGAGGCAATCATGCTTAAGTGTTTTCAGTGTATTTACTTACAATTGTCACGGTGCTGGGTCGGTGACCCAGCATTTTGTGTTTATCATTATGGTTATTATTATTATCTGGTGATTTCATGTTTACTTTCATTATGTATTCTAGTTGAGAGGATTTCTCCCTGTGCCTCCTTTGGTGTGTACTCAGTAATTCCTACCTGTGTCCTCCCCACGGTGCTCTGAGTTTGTGCTTGTGAATTTCCTGTTTTACTCTGAAGGTCTATGAACCCTGGCAAAATGTCTTTAAAATGCACTAAAGGATGTTGTTAGTGAAACGGTCATCTTGGAGAAGCTTTTGTAAAGTTACAAAAGCTATGAGACCCTCAAAGGCGGCTGTTCTGTTTTTGTTCCAGTGCTAAATTAACATTATGTGCAAGCGGATAAGCACCAAGGGAAACAATGCATCAGTTCTGCTGTCTGGTGCGTGACATTATTCTAAAGTGCTGGTAGACTTCTAGCAAGAATTTGTTCGCCTCTTATCAATGCGTTGTTCCAATAGAAAGAGCATATGCGTGTTGACATAGCAATAAAAGAAGAGTGAAAGATATGATACAAGTAACAACGGAGAGGGACGAAAAAGATGGCAAAGAGACACAAAGAGATAGAGGGAGGAGCTCATCATTATTGGTGTCAGTACAGTCTGATTCATTCTGTTATCTGTCATTATCTTGTTCTGCTAGGAATTCAGACTCATCTGTATTGTCTGCTGTTTGATTACGAACAATGCCGGGGGGCAGTGTAAACACTCACACTGCATGCTGATCAGCAGACTTTATTTATTTATTTTTTTTATCCTGCACACTGCTGATTGTTTCATTTGGTTTTTAAAACTCTCAGTGCACATCAAGGATAATAGTTGCATTTTATTACAAACATCCAGGGTAATTTTCTTCTATTACAGAAGTGAAAACAGTTGACAGTTGACAGACTATAATCAACATAAAACCTAGACATCACAGGTAACTGAAAAACACTCACGTATCAGTTTAATCTCCCTGCCAGTCAAATTGGACTAATGTTGACATTGCTTCGCTTTTTTTTTTTTTGCAAGCCTTATTACCTGATGCCTGTTGTCTTAACAATTGGCACTGTTTTAGCTGTACACGTTGACCTCAGCCATATAAAATAGTTATACCGATTAATGATAACATTATGAGCAGTGACAGGTAAAGTGAATAACACTGATTGTTTCCATCATGATGCCTGTTAATGGGTGGGATATATTAGGGAACAAGTGACCAAAGCATTGTTAGCTAATCATTTTTTTCTGTTTTGTCAGATGCCTCGTTTATCTCTTACGCACAATCTGTCATTTGGTGTTGATGCCCACCAGCAGTATCTTCACTGTTGGTCATCAAGAAACAAGAGACCTGCAAATCCCCAGTGTTTCAGCAATGTCCTGCTTCTATTATGTTCACTGTCTTATGCCTAACCTTATTTGTAGGTACTACAAATACTTAGTATTTGGCAAGAACAGCCTTGCACAACAACATTGTCCTGCTCAAAAAAGTGGGTTTTAGATGTGAGTATATGTGGGTTAAACCTGAATGCCAATTCAGTGATGTGCATGTATATTTTCAAGATATTCACAGATTACACAGTGGGCAATGTTGCCAAAGATCAAAAATTTTGAAATAAAAACGTATTTTGTTTTTGCTTGCTGTTTTAACGTCTTCTGTTCCTACACCAGTGATGATGTGAACAATTTCTCCTGAGTGGCAACAAATATTATTCAGGAGAAGTCAACTTGAAAAATGAAAAATGAATAATGACATAAAAGGCAGCATGTAGTGCTTTCAAGAGACCTGAAGATTTCAGGCTATTCTGTACTACATTTGACCACACAGATGGAAAGTTTATCTCAGGTACAAAATAGGAGAAACTTCTAATAAAGCTTCTCACTCATCCCGTAAAAAGCAAAAACCTTCCATCCATTCGTTTTTTCCAGGTCAGGGACCCTATCCCAGCTGCTATACAGCAAGAGGCTGGACAGGCCACCTGACTGTTATCTGATTTAATTTAGCTGCTCCTCTCTTGTTCCTATCCCCTAGCACACCTCGGGAGAGCTTCTAGCATGGGTCTTATTGCTGCATCACACCATAGAAGTCTTGTTTGGAATTCTCACACGTGTATCTTTTCACCATGAACCTCAAACTTGTGAGAGATCAATGAGTTCAGTGAGGATTTCAAAAATAAGGCGCATGCTCATACTGATTCACAGGGTTATACACTGTGATTCATTTTGTCATAACCATTGCATAAACTCTTAAAAGGCAAAGTTCTAATTATGATTATATAATTACGCACAATTTTAAATAATTCCCATAAGGTATTGAATAAACATTTTCTTTGAAAGAGATATGTGGATGGACACCTGGATACCTGAACTAATGTCAGTCACACTACTTCATGGACATTATATTAAGACATGGCTGAAGCACTGAAGAACATATTCATAAGAACAGCAATAATAAAGGAATTGGAGTTACAGACACAGTCAACATGCAAAAATAACACGAACAATATTACCTACTGATGCAACAAATAACATGCATAACCTTTCAGTCATGAGTCACACTGAGTGAGTCACGCAGGTGCCCCTTCAACTCCACCCTGTGAGTCATGTTAACATTCATCATTTTATTTATTCAAATCAAATCCAACTCATGTTGTCCCTTAATACAAATGGGACAGAATGCGATAAATGTATGAGCTTAGTATGTGCATGTAGCAGCTGTAAGTGTGTGGGCTCTCAAGTATGTGTAACACTGAATGCACACAGCTCTACAAAGCTCTTCAGACACAGTCAGTTCAGAAACAGACCATTTTGAAAAGATGAATTGTGAATTATCATCATAATGAATAATGAAGCATGAAGTACTGTATATCAGATTTGGAAAATCTACTTAAAAACAAACAAAAAACAACATATTACTAGATTTTATATATTTACCTTTCTTACACTTATTTTATAATTATTAATTAATAAAGCCGCAAACTTGCCGTATCTAGGCACAGTGTGCAGTAAGTCCTTTAAAGGTTTAAAGAAACTGGACAAAAAGGGGACACAAGAAATGTAAAATGTAAACAAAATGTATCTACAGCAGATGAAAATATCTTAAAGTAATATCTTGGGAAAAGAAAAAAAATCAGCAAAGACTGTACACGCTGAGAGATGGCATTCAGTTGTTCCATCTTCTGTTAGCCAAAGTCTGAAAGTCAAAGTCTGATCATAAACAGTGTAAGTGGTGGGTTGGCTGTCAAGAAGTCATTCTTAATGAAGGGAAACTACAAACTACACACGGATTAGACTGAAAATTAGATTAGTGGCAAAAGGTCCAGAGAAGCAAAAACAGGAGAGAATGCAATGATAAAAAGAAGAGAAGTCTTGAATCATAGTCAGGCATGCAGGTCAGGGAATCTCAGAGAGCTGAATGTGTTCATAGCAGCATTTTCAGTGGGACAAACACTCCAACACTCATTCTAGGGACCTCTTTAGTTTCGAGGCTGTGTTGAAGAATAACAGTAAGCACACCAAATATTGACTTTCAGTCTTGTAGAACTTCACAAAC
>VUQR01013499.1:39711-58516 GCA_015108515.1 Hemichromis elongatus | reverse complement strand
TACACACAACGCGCTCTGTTTACGGAAGTAAAAATGGGGAACACAGGCAGGTTACAATACGACCCTAAAAGTTTAGCTTGAGTAGAATTGTCTCCCCGTGTGCTAATCAAGTCCAAAACTTCAGCTTCTGTCCATTGACTCGCTCCGTCTCCAGTTTCTGCCGCCACGCTTTCTCGTTTGTCTTCTCCGGCGCTGATAATTGGCGTCTGTCTTGTGTCAGTGACGTAAATGGCGGATTTAATGCGACACGACCGTTCAAACAGCAGTCGCTTTCTAAAACATCGGATTTGATGCGCTTTCGCCTGCAGTGTGAACGTAGCCTGAGATATCTAAAACTGATGAAGCCAAATTCGCCAATGGATCTTCAGCCCTTAGTATGTCTGTTGCCAGTGTGCAAGAAGCTGAATTTATGGATGATGTTGATGAAAAAGCTGTCAGAGAAAGAGGGCATTCTTTTCACTGTGTTGGTTAATATTTTATCATTTTTACACTTGCTGCACTAAAACTTTCTTATTAGTGTGCTATTTATGATTTTAAGAAAAACAAACCCAAAAACATTCCGATTCACACACATCCACGAACCTCTTCTGCGGTCTTTCTATTTTCTTCCTGCCTGGCAACACCAAATTAAACATCTTTTGTCCGATATAACCACTATCCCTCTTCTAGACATGACCATTCATCTCAGCCTTGATTCTCTAACTTTGTCTCCAAATCACTCTGTCTTAGCTGTCCCCATGCTTTACTCATTTCTGATCCTCTCCTTTTTTTTTTCACCTAACATCTCCCAACATCTTCAGCTCTGTCACCCTTTTTGTTATTTCCACCTTTTTCACCAGGTATATTTAAAGTTCTGACCTTCACCTTCACACTCTGGCCTTTCCTTCTCTTGTCCTGCCTCCTAACACGCCTTCTCCCTTGTCTTTAGCCATCATTAAGAGATTCCTCTGGCATCCTGTTGGCCAGCAGCACCGGAGGTGCTTTTCGTTATTCCAACCGATCCAATGTGGAAATCTCATTTTTTAGGATCTGCATGCTGGATTTGACTACGATTTTATGCCGGATGTTCTTCTTGACACAACGCTCATTTATCCAGGCTTGGGGCAGGCACTAGTAGTACACTGATTCGTGGACCCCTGTAGCTAGGTTGTCTTGACCATATTATGAAATATCCCAACTTGATGCTGCCCCACAACATGAAATTGGGATTTATGTGGCTTATGAACTAAAACCACCATGATACACCTGGTTCAGAGCACTGAATCACAAATGACAGTTTCTATGCATTGTACTTCACCAAAAAATTAGTTATGATAAATAAGGGAGGCTGCGATACATATTAAATATCAGTGTCAGTTGCTTGTAGTTTCACACAGCATATTTTCTAACTTCCAACCAGATAATAGCTCAATTTCTTAGGAAAGACCAGTCACATGATCATGAAATTAGTCACACATCATTTGTCAGTGAGCAAATCGTTTGAACACAATAATATAATGACACAGATTTGTTAGATGGAGTAGCCACATGGAAGGGGGTCATAAAGACCTTGCAGTGACCTCTGTTACTGGTCTCCATGTGGGTCCCAAACCTTCATCTGGGGAAAACGTGCAACAATTTGTGATTCTGAATAACAAGTCTTTGAACTGCATTTTTCTCTGATGCACATGCTGAAAACAAGTAGAGCTTCCAAAAAAAGATGAGCAGTTGAGAAGTTGTGGGAAGTCTTTGGTTTTTCTGTGTGTTTTTCTAGAGCATCTGTCTTCCTGCTCTGACTCAAAGAGACAAGCTGGAGGCAGCGTTTTGCTGCCCTCCAAGGCCTTGAATGTGGGGAGTAAATCATCCGCACATTGCGTGAGACCATGCTGTTGTTCACTGGTGTCTGTGACAGGACTCATCAGCACAGCATTAATTAGGGATAAATACAAAGCATAAACAATAAACGTCTGACCACAGAAACCACAACTACCTCCCATACCATTTCAGAGCTTTGCCAAAAAAAGTAAATATAATAATCTTTTCAAGATTAGTTTCCTCCCACATAGCCAGCTAAGTGAAATATATTATTCAGCTGATATTAGTTAAAAGATGTCATGCCACAGGATCTAGGAAGCCAGATTAGATTGTGTTGTACGTGGCAGTTTTGCTGGATCTCACTACATCGAAAATAACCTTTTCTTGTGTGTTGTGAATCTGGACTATGTTTGAGTTTTGTCAGAGTATTCGTTAAAGCATTGAAACAGCACTGAAACCATAGATTGTTTAAAAAAAAACAAAAAAAAACTCATTGCCTGATAGTTGTATTCATCCTAATGGCCAAAAGCGGGTATCTCCAATGGTTTTAGAAATAGGATGTACAACATAGAAGTCTATGGGAAAACAGCCCTGTGATACACACAGTGTTTAGTTAGAGTTAAGCAGATGATAAAGCAGGGTGTGCTTTAAGCCTTTAGGGTGGATTTAACAAAAGCACAAAGTTGCTACTGAATGAGCGTGCAGTGTTGTCTGTTAGTTTAACCTTTACGCGAACACCAACATGGCGAAGGCCAAAATAGTCAAAGAGGACTTCACTGGCCGCCATCCTGCAACTGCATATTAAATCAGCATGCTTTGCTCTAAATAAAAACCATTTTGCCGTGTCTGTGACTGAATGTAGATGGGTGGTCATTTCATTGGACAAGAAGGCTCTTTTATTGCTGGAAATTAAATAAAATTTTCCTTCTAAAACGAGGGGTGAAAAATGAGAGACTCTAGCATTACTTTGCAATGTAAAAACTAATTATGGTGAAAATGCTGTCTGAAGTCTTCAGAGCACTTTTCTTTGTTATTGGCCAATTTAAAATACAGGTAAGAAAAGTAATAAAAAAACGTTTAAAAGTTACTATTGGCATTACTTTGATGAAAATGGACAGAGCTTGAAACTGTTACATTTCTTCTCACATTTTAACCTGTAATCTGTAACCTTTTACAATTCAAAAGAAACCTTCCCAAAGTTCTTTATGGAGAACTGTTTTTAAATAGTTCTGCCTCTGTGCGTGTGTGTGTGTGTGTGTGTGTGTGTGTGTGTGTGTGTGTGTGTGTGTGTGTGTGTGTGTGTGTGTGTGTGTGTGTGTGTGTGGTTGAATGGGAGTAAGTGAGTGCATGCAGAAGGGGGATGGTTGAGGGGACAGCTGTAACGGAATCACTTCATAAGTGAAATACCACTCCCCGTACAATAGCCAGCCACAAACCAGAGCTGTGGTGCAAATGTTTTTCCAACATGGCATGGATTTATCCCTGCGTACTGGGATTAAAAAATGCATTTTTCACTTACTTCAAATGAGCTACCAGAGAAGGTTATGACTGGTACACTCTGGCTTTGGGATCTCAGATACGTTTCATTCAAACTGTTTTGCATGATGTTTTTGTCCGTCTTTAAACAGTCCTGTGCTTCCAGTTGTATTGTTCAGATTTCTGGAACTTCAGCTGATGATCACACATGTGTTCCCTGCTGTTTCACCTTTTCATTTTGGAGACACGTTTACTGAGACAGGCTTTAGAGTGCCCACGTCAATGAAGACAGTCTATTGAAGGCCAGATAAAGGGTGCTAAGATGCATTCGTTCTACATAGTTTCACATGCTGAGCGCTACTTTGCATCCATCGGCCTGGAGGGTTAAGATTCAATAGACCCTCACCCTGAATTTGTAGAATGGTCTTATTGAGGAGATGAAGGGGATGAACTACATTCCAGAGGCCTGTTGGGAGAAAACAAGATGGCCGTGTGTGACATGCGGCTTTGTTGGCGGGCAAGGGATGTCTCTCATGGCCATCAGGGCGTCAGAAACAGTTACCTCTAATCGCTCCTGATAGGCAGAGAGGGCCCGGGCACAGCCACAGGGCCTCGTGATTCAAATCACAATCACTTACAAAAACGCACCATGACCACACATTGACAGATTAACATTCCACATGTTTAACTCATATCTCAGGAGCTGTGAAAAAGCAGTGACAAACTCCCTCCCAGATTCCAGATGGCATTGTTCCAGTTTTTTTCCCTTGCACCCTCCATGATGTGAACCTGAGGGAACAGCAGCATTGGAATTTCCAAGATGGAATTCCTCTGAATGTCCATTTGACCTGACTCACCACTTAGTGTCAGCATGGGGAACGCAATCATTAACAACTGGACCATGGTGATTTCTGACTTGAATAGCTGTTGTGACCCAGGACTAATGACTGCAATGGCCACTTAAGGCAGGGAAATCCTATGACCATGACTCCACATTTGGTATTTTTTTTAGTTGTCATAGACTACTTAATGTATGTGTTATCCCTGTGGTAGTAATTGTGTTTTTGAGTGCTTGAAGAGAAGGCAACTGATCTTCTTTAAGTTTGTAAAGATGTTTTGCCTAAGAGGCTGGTTTAGTTCTAACAAAGCTGATAGAGAGTCCAAGCTAATCGAGTCTAGTTTATTACCCAGGGTTTTTCGCCAGTTGTTTTAGAACTGGAAAAGCCTCTTAGATGAGAAACCCTGGACCCTTATCCCGAATTTGTAGAATGGTTTTATTGTTTCCATCAGTTGTTTTAGAACTAGGAGTCCCAATTAAACTAGATTACCAAGGACTCTCCACCTTGATTACGTGGGCAGAGAGTTTAAAGTAATTAAGTTTACTTCATTACCTGGGACTCTCCATCAGTTGTTTTAGAAGTCAAAAAACATCTTGAATGAGAGGTGAAACATTTTTCCAAACCTAAAGTTCTATTGCTTTTTTTTTTTCAAGCTCTCAAGACCTTCAGTAACCTGGTAGACTCTAAGTGTAAACAGTCACAGTTGTAAGAAAGTGCTGTATATCCTAAAATATCAAAAAAGTCACATAGATCTTCAGCTGGGTTTAGATCTGGGGACTTTGAAGGCCATAGCATGATTCACATCACTTTTGTACACATAAAACTACTTAGTGACCCCCTATAGCATTGTCCTTCTCAAAGAGACCACTCCAGTCAAGTTAGATTTTATTCTTCATAGGATAAACGTAATCAAAGAAAAACGTTGTTATGACTTATAGTGAACCTTCCCTGATAATGGGCAAGGGGACCCAAAAAAACAAATAACAAGAGGTGGCCTTTAAAATTATTGTATTGTGTAAATAACAAAGAGATAATATCCAAAAAATCTGTGAAACAAATTTCCCTTTTGCTAGAAAGTTAAAGAACCGTGATGTCCAGGTTACACTGGCTCAACTTTGATTTTGGCATTATATATTTTAACGGTTAAAATATGAATGGTCTTCACAATGTTAGCTTTGTGGTGTAAAGGTCAGATCATATCGTGTATTGACGTTTTGAATCTAAATTTTTCTGTGCACCTGTGTGGAAGCATCTAGGTTTGTTACTGACCACTCATGAATCCACATTTGTAAGCTTGATTTGTTGAACTGTCCAACCATCCATCCATTTTCTTCCGCTTGTCTTCATTTGAGTCGCAGTCGAGCAAACTGAACCGAATTTATATCTTCAAATTGAAAATCAGTATAAACTACTGAATCTCAATAACTGAAGTGAGTAAACCAAAAGGCCTAACTAGTCAGTGACAATGTATAATTGAACGCCCCAACAGCTGAGTTTGGGTGTTTATATGATAGATTAATGCTTCATTGAATATTTGTTTTATTTATGAAAAAAAAATTCTGTGCAAGTGGTCCAAAAATGTCTATGAAAACAGGTTTATACAGCAAATAATTATATATCAACCACTAAAAGCATTCCGTAGGAATGCCCAAATACAAATTGCATGGCAACTGGAAAATCTTCAAATGAGCAGTCCAGCTTAGACATTAGTAATAGTTATTCAGTCCAAAAACACTTTATTAGTGTTTATAAGTGTTTTTCTTTGAGATGATTCAACTTGTGATATATTTTTATTATAAATTTAAACACATCAAAGTTGCACTAATATCAAAACACACCAAAGCATCACTGTTACACAGTACACAGTGATACACAAGTTTCAGTATGGTTAAAATGCAAGCAGGTACGCAATCAAATCTGCAATTGCCTAACACAAATGATCATAAACCAGCATCTGGTGCAGTATAGCAAACGTGCCTGCCAACACTGAGGCCTCCCCTCACCACTCTGACCACACGTGGCTCTCCTAGCTCCTTTGGCACAGGACCATAGTAGTATGCCGTATCACTTTTCTACGTGATATATCTACCACTGTCCTCCTGTGCAATCCACAAGGTCTTTATGTGGGTTGGGACTGATGGAGGGTTAGTTCTAAACTCTTTCCACGATATTCGCGGTGGTGCACCTGTTTATCGAAAGTTCGAGAAAATGTTAGAGCTGCTGTGGCAGATGATTCCTACTCTTTTCGAGTCAGAGCAAAGTGTCAGTGAGCATCTCAGACATCTCATTGCTTGGCCAAAATTGTAGAGGGGAGTTTTGCTCTCCACACGAAAACATGCCACGTTGGTTTCATTTGATATCTGATCACAGATTATGTTCCCCACTTATAATTAGGAAATATTTCTTTCGAACATTTTGTGCCAGCAACATTATATTATGGTTAAAGGAAACCATTCATGCAATGTTGAAACAGCAGAGCTGAAAAAATATGTCACATTTGAAAAATGTATTCAAGTGTTCAGTCTTATTGGAGGCCTTTTTGTTTTTTCTCTGAGCAGCCAAATGAGTTTAACCAACACTTGTCAACAGCCAAACCATCAAATAACTGACATGCAACATATTTTAAACCAAAGAGTGAGCAAGCTACCACAACAGCCCTGACAAAACCAAGCTCTTCAGGCAGGGGGCTGTAAATGAATCCAAATAAGAGCCAGCGCCACCCTGCAACAGCTGTTGGGGACTCATGGAAAAAGTGGACTGACAGGGCAACGGGGACTCATGTGGGGTCCTTTTCAGTGCTGGGGAGGAAGAACCTGTGAAAGAGCCAACCACAGGCCAGAAGGGAGTCTCTCACGGTCACTGCTTACAAATGTGCCAACTCTTTAGACCGGCCTCCTTCTGCCCTACTGTCACTCACTCTCTCTTGCCCAGCCTTTTTCTGCTCTCATCCAGTATTTTTTTATTATCTATATGTCTTGCTTGATGGTACACAGATATCTTTATTACCTTGTTTTTCTTTATGCTCATATTCTGTGTTTGTATTATATATCAGATTGTGCATATAAAACAGCTCAATTGACAGTTCTGATTTTAGAATAGTTCTAGCTGAGCTTTGCTCATTATTTCAGAAATAACACTCTACTTACTGATAAATATCTTTAATGTCTTTAAATACAGCAACACCTTGAACAGATATTAGACGTTCGCTTAACAAAACCTTTGTTTTAATAAACAAAAAACTGTTAAAATACCTACTATCTCAGTGTTTGCTGTACAAGTTCACTGCAAGTTCATTATAATCTGTAATCAGTAACTCTGTTGGCACTATAATTGAGTTAGAAACGAAGGCCACCACTCTCATGGATTCATCACTATGTTGTCACCAAGCCAACAGCAACTCATATGTTTGTGTAGTTTGTTATGGATTTTGCCTTTGTTTAAATATGGTCTTCTCCCATCTTATCTTAAGAGTTGTTGAGTTAGCAGCAGGATTGTCTTGTCCCTCCAGCTTGCCGCTAACCTTCTTTGGCGTATTCAAGTTTGTAGTCATGAAAATGCTGGGCATGGAACAAGTCACTAACCTTACATATCTGTGAATAATTATTAACAACACTCACAGAGAAGAAAATTAACTGATTATTGTCAACTCACGTTGCAGACCAATATATACCTGCAAGATTAGGAAGGATAAATTGATTTCAGAATGTTGTAGAAATAATAAGTCATATTAAAAACCGTATTAAAAACCACTATATCTACCTAAGTACTTAATTTACCTAAGCTAGGAAGCTTTTGTTCAGTACTATTGTGAAGAATGCGTAACGAACTTAAACCTAAAAGCCAACAAGCAAGTCATAGACCGAGTGATCAGCGACCCACTGGCAATCCCAAATGCCTGGGTGATCCAGCAAGTGCTACATACGACTGAAATTTTCATTAGCTAGATGGTTGATGTTGGAGTACAGATTTTTCCCTCGGGAAGGGTGGCTGTCAGGTTGTTACCAACCCGTCTGTGCGACTGGAACTTTAGATGAAAATCTGTTCCCATGACAGGGTTTTTCTTTTGAGGCATTGATATGAATGTAGTTATTTCATAAAACTCATAGTATTCAGAAATGTAAATGTCAGCTTTTCTTCCACTTTGCCTTTCATGTCCCATGAGAGGATGCATGGTGCTGGCACTAAACATAACTCCAACTGAAATGCATTAATTTCTAAGAGGCATGAGAGTGGGCTGCACGGTCTCACTAGCCAGGAAAAATTTGTGCTTCATATGCCATAGAATCAGACCCAAAAAAATACCCATACCCTGCTCCCATCCTTCAACAAATACACACACACACATGCATTTCATGTGCTTATGTGTTTTTACTGTATTGCCATATTGCTGAAAATATTTCCATGATATGTAAAATTATAGCTGTAAAATGAAAAAAAAAAACCACCCAACAACCCACTTATTTAGATAACTAAAGTTGTAAACTTCAACCATCTTTGAGTTAAGCTTGTGTTGAGCCTCTGCCACTATGTCAGCACTTTTTAATAAAAAAATTCATCAATTTGAGGTCACACAATACGTGGAAAGATTTCAATGCAACATGGAAAGCATGGAATGAGGCACAGCAGTTCCTTCTTTGAATTTTGGCTGATCCCTTAGTATTTAATAAACCTGCATACATCTGCTTCATTTTCATGACTTTGATAAGTAACTCTTCCATGCCATGTCTTGGCATTGTGGTTGTCCAATTCTGCCATCATGGGGCCTGTAAAGTCCCCGTGACAGTGTGTTTAAGTTTACAGATAGTTTGCTACATCCAGCCTCTAATCTGCAAGATTTACTACATACCTTATTCATCCCCTGTAATTAACAAACTTCCTAATAACTCACCTCATACATGTAGAACAGCTTCTAACCCCATATATCAGGACACAACAGGACGTACTGAGATGTTAGTTTCAAACTGCAAACATGAGGACGTTGCCATAGTGACAGTCACCACTTAAGCCAACTCTGGTTTAAGATGTGTTCACTACTCTTTTGCCAAATCTGAAGATCTTACGGAGGGAACTTCGAGTAGTGTATTTTAGGAAAGAGAAAAGAAGGGATATGACTCAAGAACAGGATTACTGTGGGTCACAAATCACTGTTTGTTTAGCTGTGAAGTTACTCAGGCTGTGTATAAAAGATTAATAAAAAAAAAATCAAAAGATAAACACACATGTTAAAGAAGCCCAGACATCTTCTGTCAGAATTAGACAATCCTGACGTGACCACTGGAAGCTTGGGTCATCCACTCGGCTGTGATTCACCCATGCTATCGTGGACCCCAACAACCACAGTACGTCAACCAGTAGTCTGAGGGAAGGCTTCGGGGTCAACTTTCTACTAATGGCTCAGCGCAGCAGCACAAGTGTCTGGTCAGACTCGCTAGTCAGGCACCACACCCTGCCAACAACCACCATCTGACAGCTGCCGTTGGCTCGACAACCTGTGCGCATGGGAAAAGTCCACCGAAGGCCAAGCAGACATTCTGGACATGACAGGACAGGAGCACGTTCGGTGTCTGTGTGCCCCATCACTTCAGCTGCATGTAAAGCAGGCCATATTCTTTAATGGTCCGAGTGATGAGAGGTGTAACTGCAGGTTGCAGGCCAGAGAACTGGCAGGAGATTAAAATGGATTTTACTGCTGCTCCAAGACCTAATAGCACTTCCCAATGAGGTCTAATGCGTTTATGTATTTGTGGATCAGATTTTACTGCAATTCAGCTCAATAAAACAGAAAAATATCAGGGTAGAAGTTTTCTTTGGAAGGATGATATGCAGGTCCAAATGCAGAAACCATGACACTTAAAATTAGAACCGTATTAATTTTTCCTCTGCCTTCTGCCCAAGTCTGCTAATTGATAGAACATATCCGAAATCTGGTAAGGTGATCCTAAGATGAACATTCTGAGCAACTATTCTTTTAAACCACAGTTTCAGTCTGTATGTGGTCATAGGCTAATTAAAATCATCAAGGAGGGAATTCAAAGCCCAATAAATATTTTTCTAATCTTTCGCAGCATTCAACAAAATGTGTGGGATTATTATGTACAGACATAAATTTGATTTGTTGTGTTTACAGAACTCAAAGCAGAAGATCTGAAATGATAATTCAATGAGCCATCGCATTTCTTTATCCTCTAATTAGATTTATAACGCATATGGCACTTCACAGCCATATTAAAGTGTCACAGAAAAAGGATTAGAAAACAAGTATTATACATAGACTCACATGGAAACAAATATCGTTCAGATTATCTATAAATAACGACCATATAATCACCAAGTTCTGGCTTTAAGCAAAATCTGTACTCGGTTTCTAAGAAGCCTTGTAAAATTCAATTACTTTGTGGTATGAAGAAAAAAAGAAAGAAAACACACTGTTGTTTTGATGACTGTGTGGTTCTGCTCAACAAGTTGACACCTGCTACACCAAAACCGACTTATGGAACACATTTAAAGTGTATTCTCCAATACACTGAGCAGCACTCAAACAAACAGAGATATCTGCAGCAGTCGTAAAACCTTTTAAAATATAAAGAAACTATAAAGGTTCATTCCAGATGATAGAAGTTAGTTTATATATTATAATAAAGCATTGCCAGGCAAAATAAATGTTTTATTAATGTTCTGTTAATCTTCTCATTCAACCTGGTTTCCAAGAAAATCAAAATTGCTGTCGACTGGTTTACCAGTGCGGTTGACTCAGTAAAAAACTGCCCATTTTCTTATGAACTCTCTTTTAGACTTTCTCCCTGGTAACTTTGGTGGAGCATTATAGAAGCACAGGGGTTTAGAAGAAGACTGTCAGTGCCAGAGCCTTGCTTTAAACAAAGACATGTGTTACCAAAGGGATGTCAGCCTGCCCACTACCCAGCACTGTGTAACTCAATCTCCCCACATTCTCATCCACGGAGGGTAGGGGGATGGCTTCTTAGGAAGAAAGGGTTAAGTATGTTGATCAAAGACTCACTGATGGACCAGAGGACCTGTCTAGATCATCACTCTGACCTCGGCACATCCATCAGCCATTAGGAGGCCACGGCTGAGGCAAAGCTCAGTTGGTGTGGATGCAGCGATGGGGGTGGTGGTGAGGAGATGGCGGTCTTTGGGACCTGGGGTGCTTATGGGTCTGTGTGGTAAAGGGGAGTCAGTGGTGAGGGTGAGGTGGGGATGAGGGGGTGGGGGTTGAGACCCACAGAGACAAGAAAAAGAGGGGAAAACTGGGAGGAGGGTTGCTGGATTAAAGCCCCAACCAGCCTTTAACTTCTCCCAAACCACATGGAGTTGGTGTCCAATGCCCTACATATTCAAAGGCATGTACACTACCCACTTCCAGCCCATGACACAGATGGAGATAGAAATATACAAGTGCTGGGCAACCAATTTCTCTAATGTTACTTTCTCTGTGGTGCACTTTGCTGACAGACTGAGTTAGCCATCAACTCTCTGAGCAGGAGATGGACAAGTTCACTCGCGTTAAGCAAACTTTCTCTACGTGCTGCTCCTCATTGTCTGCCAGAAATGGTTAAACCTCAGCTACTCGCCGGGTTTGACACTGCTGAGAAACGCATTAAATGTCATAATGTCACAAGATAATTTGTTTCAACAACAGGGCCCAGTGTTTCATGCAGCACGATTAGCTACATGTTGAGCTGGAGCCGTTTGTGTGTTGTTCCGGTGACCTTCCATCCCCATGGAAAAGCAATGGATTCAGCAGAATTTTCCATGTATGTGACCCACATCTTGGAACCTCCTCACCACCACCACTGCTCTTTCCACAGGCTAGACAGGGAAGGATGATACACTGGCACTGGCTGTCTAGTGGGGTTGGCTACTCCTGAATTATCCTCTGAAACTGACTCAAAAGGAAGGGCTAAAATCTTGTTGCAGATGCAGCAATGTGACAGTTTACAGTAGGCACAATGTGCACAAACAACTGTGGATTTTGGTGTAGTTGCTAACACTCGATTCCATGTAAGTTAACAAAGAACTTAAAAAAATAATAAATAGTATAATACAATTACAAATCACAGCTGTGGAGTGTCAAGTTCTGTGGTTTCAGCTGCATAGCGCATTGATGTTGTTTTATCAGAACAGATCATGAAGTCCAGCAATTGAAGCCTTTCTGGTTTTCTATGGTTTGGACTGAGCTAGTTTGTTGTAATTTCAGTCAGTTTGGTTTATTATTTGCATGCTGGGATATGCCAAATTCCATTTTATAAAAAATAAATCATGGTTTATAAAAAAAAAAAAGAATTGCTAAATAATGAGTCAGTTTTTGTCCTAGGAAATAGTATTTGCTTAAGGCCTGGAAAATGTATTACCAAGTTACAGTTTTCGTTGTGAAATTCATTATTCGCTTCTTTCAGGATGCTTGTCTCTCTGCTTTGACTCACAGATGCCGAGGGAGGGGGGAGTGAAGTGCTAAGATAATCTCCCTAAAGTGGCCTGTAGTTTTTCCCCTAGGTGGAGTCTGCTTATAGAACCCCGACCTCACTTCACGAAAAACAAAACATGAGCAGAAAAATAACCTCAAGGAGAAGTCGTGGCCTAGCCAACCACTGGACACTGAGCAGCACAAAGCGCGTGTGGGCTGTCCTCGAACTCCCTTCACCAAATGTGTCCACGTAGAAACCCACTTCCCATAGAGATGTGTCGGTCTTCTCACACACACACACACACACACACACATGCATGCAGACAGAAACACGAAGTACCCGACAAATAAATGTGTTCTTTAAATCTGCCGAATGAGCTTCGCACACGCATGAACACATACAGCAGCGCCTGGGGTTAGACCCATCCCATCATCTCAGACTGCTGATGCTGTCCTTAATGTAGCTGTGAGGCCCGAGGGCGTCACCACATAAGTATTAACCTTGCTCATATTTTACAAGCACTGCTTAGTGCCCCAGTCCAATATAAACAGGTGTGCATGCCAAATTGGGCGTCATTACTCCCCAGGCTGTCTTGTCTGCTTATAAAGATATAGCTCATTTTGATATCTGTGACTCTAAAGGTGCTTGAAGTTCTTTAACTGGACATTTTTAATGTTCCCTTTGGTTTGTTTTTATGTATAGGTAAAACAAAAATCTGTGGGATGTGGCCGCATTCTTCTTTTTTCCTCAGTCGTCACACGCAATGTTCTCCATTGTCTTTGCAGAAGGGACGAGAGACAGTTCAGCATATAAACCCAAACACACATCAGAAGCCGAGACCAGCGATGGTCCGTTTTTGGGTTTTTTCCCTTTTTTTCAACAATATAGCTAAAGATGGATGAAGGCAGTCAGGTGGTGTTCAGAGTCCTCAGTCTGGGGTCTTGATGATCCCCACTTTGCCTTGTGGTTTATGATGTCACACAGGGTTTTGCCTTTGAATGGCCATGTGTTCCTCACCACTAATATCAAACAGATGATGAGAAACCTCCAAATGATGGTCTTTCACAAAGACAAGCAGTCAAAACAAAGTTATACGAACACAGAAAAACACCACTGCATATGATCACATGACAAAGAAAGACTATGTGTTCTTAATTACAGCAGGCTGTGCTGTGGGCGGCCTTATGCTGTATTGTGTGCTCCTCTGCTTTGTTGAAAATTTAATTTGAAACCTGCATCATCTTGGCACTGGCTGCATTTCTGTTCTGTTCACACGGGCTGCTAAGAGATGCCCTCTGCACAGTAGCACTTTCATGATTTCATCCAAAATCCAGACTATATCCCAGAATAACAAACAAAAAGGTTCAAAGGAATACCCCTAAAATAATCTGTCATCCACGGGGCTGTTAAACATCCCCTGCCTCTACTTAGGAGAAGTCTGTAATTGAAGTGCGGTGTCTGGAAGACAACAATCCTCCTCACTTGGTGTCTGGCTAATCTCAAGAATCAGCTCAATGGATGTTTCGCTCCTTGATCTTAAATTTCATCCCTTCATTTGGGTCATTTTCTTTCTTTCTTTTTTTGCCACCCTTTCTCGTCTCTTCACACATCATCACATGTCGTATCTGTGCAGGGCCGAGCTGTTAACCTAAATGTCCATTACGAAGGTTACAAATTACCAAAGGATGCAGTATAGTGGAGATACTTTAAATAAATTTATGAACCCCCTTCTAACACCACAACAGAGGAAACAAAAGCTGGGGAAAACTATTTTCTTTGCTATCCTATCATATTTAAATTAAAAGCTGGTTTGTACACCTTTGGCTTGGATCTATTTAATCACTTAGACAGCTTGCATGATATATCCCAATGAACTTGTGATCCTTACTAATTACTTAGACATCCTAAAATCACTTTGCAGCACAGGATTTAAGAGTTGGACTGTATTGAGTCATTTTATTGGTTCAAATTAATAGACGTATCCAAAGGACCCCAAAGGACTATTACTTTTTGCATGTTTCTGTCTTCCCTCCTATCTTCAGTTTCCATGAATGGAAACTGGCAGTCTGGTGACTCCGTCACCTAAATTAAAAGCTTCCAATGGCTCACAATGCTCTTATGACACATTTTGCCATGCAGTGAACTCTGAAAATCATGATAATGTGTTAAATTTACGTGAGATAAATGTTTGGGTTCATCCATCCATTTCGGTTATGTTACCTCATAACTCACTTTCCATGAATTGGAAAAGTGGACACATCGCTCCCAGAAGTGAAATGGACCAGAAGCATTAGCTTGCAGAATATATCCCAATGAACTAATGATCCTGACACCCAAACAATAGCAGCTTTAGAAGAAGGCACACACAGCGGACTCTGTTTTTCTATCTCATATTTTTAATGACAAAATGTTTGTCGGAAACAAATGGATCTATTTTTCTCAATCCAGGGAATAATATAGGGAGCTTATATAGTTCCGGTCCCCTGGGCTTCAGACAACTAACAAAACACATCTTACTTCTGCTCTGCTGCCCGTCTACAATGCTTTTCACAAACAGGAGTACGAGCGCGAGCCTCCATTTAATTGACGAAGTAGCACGGTTCTCATTCACATATCCATTACATAGAAATGATGAAAGCGGACAAAAGTCTGAAAAGGTCATTTGTGAATTATGTAAAGTTATGAATGATTTGAACATTTATTGCTCTTTTCTTTTTTTCCTCTTTATTTCTTCAATAATAAATATCAATTAAGAATTGGGTTTAATTGTATATACAATGCACAAAATATCTTTTTTTTTTTTACTAGCTTTGCCCAAGTTTGTCGCCAACTTGCACCAGCAGCTGCTCCTTCTTATACAGTGTACCCACTCTTTCTCCAATGCATTCTCAGTCAGCCCCTCTCTTAAATACCCTCCCTTTTCACTTGCTGTTTCCGGCTTCACATGCACCTCCTTTCATCAAGCCATCCCATCCATCTCAAAAACACCCTTACAAAAGAGCTACACTCTTGTTTGTGTGTCCAAAAACAAAGAGGCACACTGAGTAACTTCTTATTCACATCAGGTCATTTGCATGAGGGATCTCTACCCATTTAGTTACTCCAAAATGCTTCTGCCAACACAGAGTGCATGAGGAGGTTTTAGGCAGCTATCCTTTCATTCTGCATGCTAAAATCTTCAGTTTGACTCTTCTTGTCAGCCACATCAGGTTTTCAGAGTAATATCATCCACACTTGGAAACATAATACAAAATAAGGATAAAGTAAAGGCCCTAATAATTCCAATTAATAAAGGCCAACTCTAATTGTGTGTAGAATGAAAATATTAGTTGTACAGATTTGACGTTTTTCCCCTTCTTTCTGTGTTGTGACACAGACAAGAAGCTCCTTTCCATACTTGAGCGAGATAATTGAGTTCTGTTCCATGCGTGCCACAATCAAGACAGCAGACCACAGCATATTATGAACATGTGCTGTGTACAAAATAATGTCAAAGTCAGCAGAGTGCTTGATTTATTTATTTTTGATTTTTAATGATTTATGCTTCCTAATGCACTTGCCAGTTACTATATTAAGCGTGGTTGGAATGTTTGAATAACAGACTTCGGCATAAAGTTTGCCTTCAAACCTGGACACACATACACGCACATGTGCACACACGCACAATGAACAAATTTAATGTGTGTGTTTTCCTTCGAAGGGAGAAAATTTATGAAAATAATAGCTTTGGATGTTTGATGGAACAGCCGATACGGGGAACTGAACACCGAGCAGGAACACTCTTGTACCAACAGGCAGTGAGCAATAAAGTGAAGAATGTGTGTTTAGGGTTCAGGGGTAAGCTTTCTTTTATATTTCATAATGCAATTCATCATTGAATCAAAAATGCATCAGCTTTTTATGTGTGGAAATGTGTTTACATCTAAGTCTATTCTTTCTTTTTTTGGCTCTGGCTGGAGATATTTTAGGCACTATTTCAGGTGAAATGAAAACATGGAAGTATAAGAATACATGCTAGCAACTTTATGTTATAATAAGCCATTTAATTGAGTAAATGTTCACAGTTATGAATATAACTGCTTTGTTTAATCCATCTGCCTTGCACCTTTGCTGAAAAAAAACCCTACATTTTAAATTATGCTAATCATGCAAAATGCAAGACTCGGCTACATTGTATGTGTAATCATACATGTGCAAAAGTCTTTCTACATCTTAACTCTGTTAATTAATATGTAAATAAAGATAAACTGGCCTATACAATATTTCACTGTCACATGATTTGAATATGGTGTTGCATATTAAATATAAACAAACACACAAGTATAGAGTGGTTAAAATAACCTGCTAGGATACAACTGCTTTTTGCCTTTTTCACACTGTATGTATTAAATGAGTAATTCGAAATTTTGTGCAATAATCCCGATTCACTTTCTTCACAACGGTTTAACTTGTAGAGAAGACTGGCAGATCCTACGCTCATTATCTATGCGTCAAGTCTGGAGCTAGAGCCGAGAGGTGTAAAAGCTTAGCTTAGCATAAAGACTGAGAGCAGGTCTAAACAGCAACCTTGACATCCTCTAAATTTAAACATGTCATCATCTCTAAAAGTGATCAATTAAAGAAATGCTATCACTACTGCCAAAACTGAATACAGGTTGTGAAAGCAAATATTTATGGTCTTAAAGGGGCTTGGATGTGCTAACACCTTCAGGCACAATGTAGATTTTCTTTGTACTTTACAGCAACACCTTTCTATCGGTTTCATTTGTGACATTTTACTTATAAAGTTAGGCATGAGAATGCTGAAACATTTTAAAATATTAGCTTAGCTGAATTTATCTGGAAAGAATTACAAATACTCCCCAATCTTTATGCTGTAAACATCTGTCATCAAAAAAAAAAATAATAATAATAGTTCAACTTCAACAAACTGAAGCAAGCAGTGAAACAACATATTATAAGATATATACTATATGGGCAAACTGTTCCTGACAAACCTCCACATTACACCAACAGGAGCTGCTCAGGCATGGAAACCCTTGCCATTAAGCTCCCAGTGCAGCGTTTTTGTGCTGATATTAATGCCAGAGGAGGTTGGGAGCTCTGCAATTATTCAGTCCGCAGAGCGTTTTTTGCTTTTATGCAGTGTACGCGTCAGCATTCAGCAAGCCTGCTGTGTGCTTTACGTTGTCTGACACTTTGTGAATGGGTTGCTGTGGTTCTTTGAAAACATGAAAAAATTCTTCATGAACTGTCTCGAAAGGAAGAAATTTCACTAACTGACATTTTGCAGTGGTGGCATATCATTACAGTAATACACTTGAGTTCATTCAAGTGCTTCACTGAGATGACTCATTCTTTCACAAATGTTTTTAAAGGCAGGCTGAATAGCTAGAAACAAGTGTAGGTGCTTAACTTCATGCACATGTGGCCATGGGACCGAAAAGAGCTGAATTAAAGATTAAGAAATGTGGCCCAATACTTTTATCCATGTAGGATGCTTTAGATGCCCCTACCAATAAAGTACTTTTTTTTTTTTTTACAATTGTTTTTAAATTTCTATTTTTTTTTCCACCATGTTATCATCACTCAGCAGTTACCATTGTAAGCACAACGTGATAATGATTCCTCAAGTAAGATCCAAGTTGTAATAAAGTGGAAATATCCTTTATTATTTTTACAGAGAGCTTATTTAGTCAGAAGTAAAATGTCCCTATAGCCAAAATGGGAATAAGCAAAAGCAAATCATCAGTTCCAAGTTAGTCTTTGGTTGAATTTGAAAAAATGATCAATATTTTTTTTTTTTTTTTTAAAAAAAAAAAAATATTTTTTTTTTTTTTTTTAAATGAACTGCAGGTTAAACTTCAGTTGATATTTTAGCATTGAACTGTCAAACTGAGTAAGATGGGAGTCATTTAGTTCTCATATATTAAAATAGAAAATATAGGTGCAACACTTAACACATCCACATCCAGCACAGTTTTAATGTTCATGTTTAATGAATTTAGAAAGGATCTCTGCAGTGTTTTCATGCTACTGCCTTTGAATTGCACAACCATTGAAATAGTTGTTACTGTTCAAGGGGCAAAAAAAGGACTGCAAACAAGCTAAACCACAACATAGTAGAGCCAAGGTGCCTGAAACACATTGTAAAGATCTCTTCTGTTGTCAACACACCATTAGCTATGAATGTTTTTCTTTTCTTCTTTTTTTTTAAAAGAAAAGTTTAGGTTTCATGTGGGTTTTGGGGGGGGGGGGGGGTCTTTTCTT
>VUQR01013499.1:22348-39691 GCA_015108515.1 Hemichromis elongatus | reverse complement strand
AGTCAGAGTCTCTAAAAAGTATTTTTCTTTACACTTAGTACAAAAAAAAGACATGTCTACCCGTTAGTGTTTTGTTTTAAGATACTATAACATAAATAGACAATTTATTTTCAGTGTTCAGAACAGACAGTTCCAGTGTGACTGGAAAACTAACATACTCCACCATATTCCAGTTGGCAGCAGAGGGTTTTAACAGAGTTCTCCACTCAGATATTGGCGCAGCTTGATGCACCACACTTACAAAATGTTCTTCATTTCTACAGACCTCCACCATTAGCCCCAGCCAAGCTAGGGGTGTCATTCATGTTAAGTTTCACTTATGCCCCCACCCGTTAGTGAAAATATGACAAAACCCACAAAGAGTTTCTCGTCAAAGACTTAACAATGGCTGTTATTTGATCAACTCCCAAGCTACCGTGAGTTCCTCTCCATGCAAGTCTGGTTATATTGCAATCGAACAATTACAAATCCCAGAGTGCAAAGCACAGTTCCCACCGAGGGTCTCATTCTTTACACGTAGTCCCAACTTCACTGCGGATACATCAGTACATAAGCACAATCTCAATGTGACAGTAAAGTTTTGGGGGTATTACCTACTGATATTTAGAATTTACTTTCGGAAAAGCAATTAGATAGATTCTGCTGTGCAAAACAATGCCTCGAAGAGCTGATAGTGTAAATTCCATTTCTTAGCTTCAAAATCTCGAAGATACACATTCCTGCTCGTTCTCCCGCGTCTTCCTCATTTAGCTAGTCCTTTGCGCATCACTTTTTCTGGCACTGAGCTCTTCGTGTCCTTATTTGCAGGTAAACACCTCCGTCCTCTCACTGCATGTGTTGCATTTGACGAAGCAGCACCACTGGAATTTACAATTGCACTGCCACACCTTTGTGTACTGGTGTGTATTGTATCCCCGACCGCAACACATAAGGTCGCAGCCGTCCGTATGTGGTGAGGTGCGGTTGCACAGGCGTCCCTGGGTTCCCACGCTCCCTGTGGCTGCGTCCTCCTCGCAGTAGTTGGGCGACCTCTCAATGTATACGAGGTCTGTCTCCATGGGCTTGCGGTAGCCCTGAGTCTGCTTTACCTTGAGGTGGGTGGGCTGACGCAGTCGGCTAGCCCGGACTACCTCCACGTGCACAGCTTTATTGTACTTGTCCTTGAGTACGTAGCCAATCTCGCGGAATTTTGGAAGAGTAGTCCAACATGTTTTAGTGGTACAGGATCCCGAGACGCCGTGGCACTTGCACTCTAGCTTCATCCTTTCTTCTAAAACCTGGGGAGTGGTAGAAACAACAAGTCAGCTGTAGAGCTCTAGCAGTAATAGCAATAGGACTTTTAGTTAACAGAAGCCCAAAACCGCTAGCTAAAGATTTAAATTTTTTATTTCTCTATGGATTTCCCATCTGCTGGGATTAAGGTAGAAAAGTTTGAATTGTCTGATTATTATTATTATTATTTTTATTTCTAAACATGAGAGATATCGAGATATCAATATAGTTTAACTAGAGTAGAAGTCAACAAGAAAATCATTGACATCCAATCAACCAATATATAGATCTTTGAACACCTTTTGTTTTGTTTTGATGTGGATATTTATTATAAATTTCTTACTCTCTTTCATACTGTGCATTTCATCCTGTCCCTCTTCCCTTACCCTCAACCAGGCATATGGCTCCCCCTCTATGAGCCTGAGTCTGCCAGAAGTTTCGTCTTGTTAAAAGGGAGGTTTTTTTTCCCACTGTTGCCAAGTGTTTGCTTAAGGGGGGTCATCTGATTGTTGATGTTTTCTCTGTATTTTTGTAGGCTCCTTTCCTTACAATATAATGCGCCTTGAGGTGACTGTTGTTATGATTTGGCGCTATATAAATGAAACTAAATTGAAATGAATTATTACTACAACAAAAAAAATAAATGACACCTTTGCAATAAACACCCAGCTGCTGATATTTTCATTAAAACATATTATGTTATATTGTACAACTTTACATTGTTTGAGTGACAAGGCAGGAAATGTAGGATTCGTCTTTTGTCCACATTCCATTTCTCCACCATGTTTCACAAATTTTAGCTCCCTAGCAATCTTGCCACCAGGCTGATGGAGAGATGGACTGCTTCTCCTTTCACTTAGTCCTGATTGAGGAATTTAGGCATATCTGCATTTCCAGTCATTTTTGAAATGCAGTTGCACATCTTGAATGGAGGGCGAGCTTGTACTTGATCTAGCTTTTACGAGCATCCTATAGCAGTAATTTTGCCTATGGTTTCCTTAAAACGCATCAGTGATGCAGAAACAAAAATATCTTGTATGTTTTCAATCGCCATTGAAAATTTGAATCCATTGTGCAATTAAATGCACATGCATGCAGTGTACAAACAGGCAAACTCAATTAATTGTTTACAGCTGGACAACACACGTGGTTTATATGGTTTCTTAACCAATATTATGGAAAAATGAGAGCATTATTCCCATATGAGTAAGATTTTGATGTATTATATTATATTATAATTATAAGATGTGACTAGATGACAGTTCATTTTTGTGTAACTCCCTTTCTTATGTTTGGTCTTGAATTTTTGGTTTATCTCCAACATATGGTACACACAGGGCAGAAAGTCTTCTCTTTGCTTGCTAATCCTGCGGCATATGGTAAATATTGCGTGCTGTCGTCAGTACTCAAGTGTCAATCCTTTGTCCCTTGAGAGTAAGAAAGAAATAAAAATAAAAACAAGAAAAGGCTTTTTTTCCCCTCCAAGTCAAAGGAACAGAGAAATCAGGTGTCGTTCAGTTGAGACCTATTAACCCGCTGCTAACAAATCTGCATGAAAAAAACTCTTCATTTGTTTAAACAAAGCGGGCGAGATGCTGTTGTTGCTGGGTGGCTGTGCAGCTTTTTCCTGGAATGACGCCTTGCCAACAGCACAAGTCATGACTTCTATCATACACTTATGAAATGTACACAAGTGATGTTCTATAGCTCTCTCTGTCTTGTCTACGCACTCATGTGGTTTAAGGAAATTTGATTTTAAAAAAAAAACTAAAAAAAAAGAGCCCTCCCGACTACATAAAAGCTGGGATCAGATGTCGAGCCTGCCTCCAGTATTAATTCCGAGTGAGGATTTCCAAAAATGCCCCTCACAAAAACCACAAGGAATGTCTGGCATAAGGCGTCTGACATATGTATGGAAACATTTACTTAAAGTGTGTCCATCAAAGCCTCTGATCTGTTACTGATTAGTCCAATACCACCAAATACACATCACCGCATACAGATGCACTGCGATGGCTTGTCAAACACACATCTGCATGTAGACTTCTTTTGTTTTTTTCATTAATAAGAGTAATAGTTACAATCAACAAAGCCCTCTTACACTCGTCATTTAAAAAGCTTCACAACTGAACAAAATCCAGATGTAACTACATAAAATCCAGTTTACATTTATAATGATGCATATGTATGTGCAAGTTGCAGATGGACTTCTTGGATCAGTGTTAGATTTCCAAAAGGACTCCTATGCGTCTAACTTTTGAATTTTTTTTTTTAAATATTTAATACCTATGCAATCCAGCTGACTCTCTTGGAGTGACTGTGCGTGCATCATCAAACAAACTGAGATACAATCAGAGAAGACTCAAATCTCTGTGTCCTTATCAGTTCCTAAACTCTAACAAAGAAAGATTTGTAGCTTTCCTTCGATGCGCACAAAAAAAAAAGACACTTCCTCATAGCATTTAATTTTCTGAGTTACAGAGAGAGAGAACAGCGATAGTGCCAGCTCTAATCTAGAGAGCTGCCAGTACCATGGCATGCAGTGTAGACCCTATCAGTCTGCTCTGTTAACACTAGCATTGTGGGCCTGCTTTCACACCCTGAATAGATGCAGTCAAATGGCAGTGACATGTTTTGGTATTGTGCAGACAACTGCAATAATATCCTGTTCCTGACTTTACACTTCATAACTCCATGAAAGGAACTGGAAAGGATAAATGCCAGCCCGCCATCTGGCAACCACTTGGAAAGGCTCCATTTTCCCAGCGAACATTATACAGCTGAAGTTATTAATTAGATCCATTTTCAAATTAGTATTGTCTTTTTTCTTTTATTCACCTCCCATACTCTCTCTGTCTTTTTTTCTGGTCGTTATCATTCTTCATGACGTTGGGCCATGTGTTCTCTAAGAAATAAACTGCTGATCAGCTGATTGATCACAGCTTTCTGTCACAAGTCTGCGACTTTGAGCTCTATATCTCTGCTTGTCTGGGACATATCTCTGCTTCTATGGATAAACACATGTTTGCCATTAAATCCATTCATCCAATTGTTTGTATCTTTGGCAGGCAGTTACGCCATGATGTCAACTGCTATCAAGTGACTTAAAGAATAAATAACAATTGTTTTTTGTAACTACTTCCATAGTGCTGCTAGCTCTGCTTAATTGCTCCAGACGTCCATTTTTTCGTTGCGGCATATTTTATCATTCTGAGCTCCAAATTCAAGTTTAATCCAATGTGTAACCTTCTTTGTTGGGGGTTAAAAACCAAAGTTAGGTAATCAAGATAATACAAAAATTCACTCAATAGAAAAAAATATACAGCAAGTATCTTCTGTCAAGGATAGACATTGATTGTGCACAGTTTAGGTAATATTTAAGTAAGTAATTTAAGTAAGATTTTTTTAAGCATTTTCTGGGTTTTTGCAGGGTGTTTGTGACATCAAGGCTAAAATATGAGAAATTATTTTGCTCCAAAAATACCTGAAGAAAGAAGAAAGCATCTGACATCTTACTTTACCTTTCTGCCTGCCTCATTGTTGTGCAAGTTCATGAGACGACGTGGAGTCTTTTTAATCTCGCGGGCATCCACGAATCGGCGAGAAAACTCTATGCCGTACTTGATGTCGGCCGAGCATCCTCCCCATTTCCAGCCTTCTTCCTGATTATAATAACCCTGCTTCTCTCTGTCACATCCACACTGACTCAGGTTGCCTTGGCTGCATGCTGCGGTGATAGCATGGGCCACCCCAGCCGCTGTGATGGCATAGGTAAAAGCTGCTTCCCGGCTGCCTGAAAAGGAAAAAAAGATACAGCTTGAGTAATGCTCCACTCATAGCATTTCACAGCGCAGATAATTTGATTTTTGACAACACCACAGATATTTAAAATCTTTCCCATCATTCCATAAGCCGCCATTTTGCTTTCTTCTCATGAACAGCTTGCCTCCTGTACCTTGGTAGAAACGTGGTCATACTTCCCACCACAAATTCCTTGGACCTAGCCTGCAAGAGTGCAGTGTTGGAATTCCAGTGTGGGGAGAGCTGGTGTAGGTGCTGTCCAAAGTGCTGAATTCCTCCACAGGAGCACCTTGTACAGCTGCCCACAATGCACACAGTTGGGGTCTGTAGCTCTCGCTGCCTTTGATACTGATCACTGACAAGAGAGGAAACCCTGTGGTGCCTAAATCAGATAATACAAGGACCTCAGAAGATAAGAGCAGCTGCTCAACCTAGCAAGATTAATTCTACCTGTGTTTCATAGTCTGACTTCAGGCTTTAAAGACAATGCATGCTCATTGGCCATGAAGCATTCAAATTGAAGGTTTGGATTAGTCATTATTGGCTTAAAATATTTCTACCTGGGCTTATGTCGCTAGAGAAAATACAATATGTTCTGTCATCAGTCAAAAACCAAAAAATAGATTCATGTCATGGGAAAAAAATGAGAATACCATTGCCCAAGGCATAGACTTAAAATCTTTTGTTGTGTCAATAAGAGAAAAAAAAGCATGAAAGAAAGTTATATATGCATATGATAAACAAAATCTAAAGGACCTGGGTACAAATTTAGCTAAAAGGAGGGTGACAATAACCACACCATATGACTGCAATCACTTCCTGCATATCTGAAGGAACTGTACTATTCTCCTAATGGCCACAAAGGGATCTGACTTAAAAGACATCTTCTCTGGGTACAGGAAGGACTGGGGGTTATTACAACCCTGGTCTCCCTCCAAGTGGCAGTAATCTAGAAGGAGCCAGAAACATGGCTAACCAGAGAGTGTTTTAAGGGGCCTTTCAGCCTCTGGAGTAGAATGCTTTGTAAGTCTTTGATGTGTGTTGTGTAATGTACTCAGTTGCAATTATTGAAATCACTTTAGGTAAAATGTGTTCTGTTTTTCTGCACTTCAGAGAGCCAAAAGCTCCATGCCAGTTTATCATTTTTTTATTTCCAGTGGTTCTTAGAGCTTTATCGTGTTCGGTAGTTTGCAAACGTCACAGTACAGGGTGTATCAAAAAGAATCATCTGATTTAAACGGGCTAGATTTTTTAAAAACATAAAAGCTTGATGTAAATTTTAAAATGAATGGCCGAATATACGGAACTTACAATGTCACAATGTTCAATATGACCCCTTCAAACTAACAGCTACAATAGTCAAACTTGTCCTATAGTTTTGCAAGCATGTTTGGAGTCACTGCACGCACTGTTTTTCTTATGCTACATACAGGCAACCACATGAACTCAAGAATCCCCTCTTTCCTGTATTTCTGCTGGATGCCAAAACACACTACAGAAAAGAATTCAAAGGACCAAAATACTGAATTGTATCATCTGTAGAAACTGATATATTTTTGAGTAGATTCTGGTAGCATCCTTGTTTTTAATTTATTATTTTTGATATATTGTAAACAGTTAAATGACAATCTGTGTATTTGACGGTATGTTCTAAACACTGATTAGCCTTTTAAGTAGAACACAATGAAGTGAAAATTATAAGGAAACGAGACAAAAGCTACTTTGTGGATGCTAAGCAAACACTCGACAGCTTGTGTTATCCACTAAAGCTAAAGTATACAAATTTTAATTCAACTTTTTTTTTAACTTAAAAAAAGCAATGTGCTTTATGTACTGCTAAATATACTGCTAATATGCAGCCATTTGCAGCTGTTTTCCATTTCATTTCCTCTTCTTTTTTAGAGGGACTTTTTACACCTCCTATTCTGGTCTCGGGGACATTTTTGAACTCTCGGAGATGTTTTCACCCAAAGCCACTGTTAATTTCCTACCCTGGCACTGGTGCTGTAGACTTAATACCATAGCCACAGGTTTGCCCGGTGGGCACTGACTCACAACCACTTGCTTCTTTGGTTAGCAGCAGAGCTGTGCCCCACCAGCTTGTGGTGACATTCTGCTGCCCCCACCTCATACACAAATGCAGTCACACAGCTGCAATGTAGATCTGTTCACATGCATACGCACACATGCAAACACTCTCTGACCGGCCACATAATTAAATAACACGACACACTTCCACTACCCTCCACCCTTGCGCACATACACTGTTAAAAGCTCATTTACACATAGATGCACAAACAGAGCATCGCTGTAATGTTTAAAACAGGATAAAGGCAGTTTCCAGAGAAAGGGTGGTACTCAATGAGTTATGCTATTAGTGGGGGAATGATGAAAATCAGAATAGAGAATGCGTTCATTCTGTTTCCCTGAAAGTGACTGACTCATAAATCAAAGATTGAAAGGTAACGAACAAAATAAGTGGAGTGAAGCCAACGAGCCAGTTCAGACAGGCAACTCGAGCCACACTGTGTCATGCAGGCTAGCATGCTTCACTCTCCACATGTCATATTCCAAACACCCCCTCCTCAATTTGGTGGTCTACTTGCAGAATTTCCCATCTCTCCCTCTGACATGTCAGTGCACTACCCTGATATGTCAACCCCCTTCACCAACCCAACCTGTAGGCTCTGGTGGATGTTTACTCATCCCTCCCGATTTCTGTATCGTATTTAGAGTGGGCGATGAGCTCAGAGTCTAGACACCAAAGATTATATTCTGCTGTTGAATTGCCTGGCTCAGTTACATTTATATATCAATGCAAAGGTGTATCATGCAAATTCCTGCGTATGCAATATCTTTTTTTAACCCCTGTATTCTGGGGAAAGAAAGAGGCCCCCAAACAGATGTGCATCTGATGAAATTTCGAAGGAGAAAATGCACCCATAACAGCAGCAAAAAGCCCCAAAAGAGGCTGGCCCCAGAGTCCTGACAGCACTCCAGGAGGAACCACCCTGGGATAGCCTTGCTAGCTGCCAGTGGAAAATTGGAGTGACCAGAAAAACCTCAATGAACTTGGAAACATCCAGGAGAGAAGAATGGGGGAATATTAAACCAGATGTCTAATGGAGTTTAGTGGCAAGTGTCTGCTGCAGCAGCCAAGAAAACAGGCAAAAAGATCAGGCTTGTTTCACTGAGAACAGGTAAGGGAGCTCATATGCAGACATAAAAAAAATCTTTTGTTACAGCTCTGCGTTGGGGGCTAAAACCAAAAATACTGACGCAGTATGCTTTGGCCTTCACATTACCTGACCACACCACTTTGGACAGCGGCCCCCGCTGCGATGGCCCGCCGTGTCTTTTGACCATCTGCCGAAACTAGGACATAAAAAGAAGTCTCTGGATGTAGTGGCTTGCCGCTAAAACTGCAATCTGTGTTTAGAGACGGAGGCAGGCACACCGCTAGCCAAAATTCACATGACACAGCATAGAAGATTTACAACCGGGGATACTATACAGGCAGCACTTGTGTACTATAGACAAGCTGATGTAGTAACATTGCTGCTGACCTCAACGGGCCTTGCTTTCTTCTCTGTTCACAGGCCATAGTAAAGATATGTTGTTGACAGGAGAGGAAAGAGAAAAGATATACTGAAGGGACTTGGATACAGAATTGGCTGTAGAGGGCCCTTTTCTCTCCAAAAACCAGGCCAAGGTCAGTCATGTTGTGTGTCTGCCCCATCATGGGACAAATGGTTAAATTATCCAAAAAAAAAAAAAAACAAAGGTCAAGGGAGGCCAGAAATGGCCTGACAACCTAAATGTTAAAGTTTACTTGCTAAACGTTCTCGCATCTCATCCGTTAGTATAATGACTGAACTTGTGTTTTACAAAGCAGCTAGTGGAGATGCTGAGCTAATTTCCTTTTATAATCCTGCCAGCCAGAAACAAATTCCTTCTGTCCTCGTCAGCGCGCTTCTCCATAAAACATGTCTGGGATTCTGAGAATTCAGATTGCACAATGTGATACATACAGAATGTGTACAGCCTAAGAAAGATGTAGCGACATCAAGCTTTACAGAACATCACAGCAAAGGTGTGATTCAGTTACAGTAATGGTGAGGTGAGCCAGAGGATGGGTGAAGACATGCAGTAGACTAAAAGGACTGGAGAGAAGTAGTTTAGGCTGGATTCCTGATAGGGAAGGGGTGGGGAGGGGGTGCCAAACAACAGCAAAACACACACACACACATACTTACACACAAGTACACACAGAAACCGGCAGGTTTCCAGCAGGGTGGCTGAATTGACTCTCCACACAGGCCAAGCCTGCTGTTGCTGGAGCAGTGAAGAGGAAAGCCTTTTAAAGACCCCTCATCCCAGACATGCACTCACACCCACAGGGGACACAAGGGGATGGGTGGGGATTGGGGGGTGGGGGGTGGAGAGTGGATTGCATAAGAAATAAAATCTCCACAACACAGCGGCACACTCTAAGTTAAAGTTTCACATCACATTCACACGTTACCTGTAAGAACATCTTGCCACAGTGAACAAAGGGAAAAGTGTCACCTGCTGGTGGCCAAGAGTCTTTACACATATGGTGGGATTTTCACAAGATACAAAATAATAATAACAACAAGAATAATAATAATAAAAAACATGATCCAAAACTTTTTTTTATGGCAGATATGGAAGTTCCAGAGTGCTGTTTCTCAAGTAATGTGTAAATCAGGGGGGTTTTTTGGTGTTTTTTTAACAGCATCTCAAGTTCTCTTACTTTTTTCCCCCTGCCTTGCAGCAAAACTATAGAAATTGAATCAAAACACTAAAACCCAGAAATAAAAGCTCCAGGTCATCATTTTCCAAAGCAAAAACAAAGCATTGTGCATTAAAATAAGAACATGAAACACACTCTGCAGCTCCGGTGAATCAAATGGAAACATGATACCGCTTTTAAAACACTGTGAGCACATGCAAGTTCATGGATACTACATAACAAAGTTATTTTACGTCACTGTGCACATATAATAAAGTTATGACACCAAAAAATACTGAGAATAAGCTCTAACCAAAGCCATACTGGTGCTGGAATCCTGTCTCCAGGGCCCCATGGAAGGGGAAGAAAGTTGGAGGAAAACCCCTCGCTTTGTGTACCAATCGCTGAACTGACTACTGCGCTCTCTACTACTGTTTTCCGTTCCGCTTTATGTACCGTTGCTATGAACATATGCTCCCAGCAAATTATAGACAAAGTTGTGGTCCGTGAGGTTTGCAGCTTGAGGAATTAGCACAGCCGTGTTCCTGTACAATAAAATAATATTGTTTTACCAGAACTAGGCTCCACATTCTCAGAGAACTCACATCACAGAGCCGAGGAAGTGACACGCTTTGGCACGGCCGCTCACTGTAGGTCCTCCAGTTTGATTCATATAATGAGGACGGCTTTGAGTAGTAAAGCTAAAAACAATTATGAGGGTGTTTAACTTTACCGGTACACTATTCAATTCTGAGAATTTAAGTAAGCTGCCTCCCAGGCACAGAAATTTGTGCTGGCACATAACCGTTTCAAAAGCATCCTTTCTCTCCTCTGATCTGCCTGAGGTGGAGATAAAGCTTTTTGACTGAATGCTGAGGCTTGCTAAAACAAGCACAAATCCTTCTTCCCACCCTTTCATCCTAATAATGAGCCCAAATCAGGACCTCACCTGCACACATCTACAAACACAGGCCGCTGCGCGCTCTACGAAGCATTCATCAAGTTCACGCAAGGACAATGTCGAGGATTTTCCTCAATTTCGATCTTTACTTGAATTTGTTTCATCTTCAGCGGAAACATATTTACCGAGATGTGTGCGGATCCCACAGCGCATCAACGAAGATATCATTATCCTCACCACTATAATCAACGAGTCAAATATGCCACTGATGACATGTTTCCCCTTCTCATTACAAAAGAAACCTCCAGACTTGACATTTTCATATTTGGTGATACTCATGATCACACAGTCAAAATAAAGCCCCACGTCTCTTAGCATCTTCTCCCTCCAAACTGGTGTCTCTGCCTTGAAAACCCACTAAAGCTCCCTCCCTCTCGCTGTTTCTCGCTCTCTGATCTCTCACCTAAGCGGGCCAGTAGCGATGTGATTGTTGGCACATGTAAATGTCCAGTGTTGGGCCAGCATGTAGAGGATACAGTGATGGGCCTGGGATTGTGTGGAACAAAGCACAGAGTGAGATTACAGTTGATCCTCTTGCATCCTGCTTCCTCCTGCGTCTAGCTGCACTGGCAGACACAGACAGACGCAGATCCCACCGATAACGCGAGGCTACGGGGAGCCCCGTGTGCAGGGGGGCCACAAGGTTCGGATCTCTAAACAGCTCAGACAGACTGTGGGTGGGCAGTGGGGGGAGAATTAGAAATGGGGTGAGGAAAAGGTGAGGGACCCCAGCAAACCAACACATCTGCACACTCTGCGACAGAGACAGAGCTGATGAATGAACAAGCAGAAAAGCAGACCCGGCAATGATAGTGCTGTTTGGTCGCGTAGGACGACAGGCCACACCCTAGATACAGACACATGCTGTGGGCAGAGGATGTGAGGCAAATTGCTGGGAAGAAAAAGCGTAAGAGATGACCTTTTACTGCCGATGATGACCACAGCCCACACGCTGCAGAACAACAAAGCAACAGACTCTCCTGCTATCTGATAAAGTTAGTGAAAGATCCTACGCACGGGGTGTGCATGCGCGCACGTCCGACCGCTCCAGCTTCTCTGGGCTCACATGGAGGAAGGCAGAGAGGATTAGCTCAACCCACATGATGACGGGCTGAAAAATAGGCCTTTTATCCGCCACCGTTGCACCATAACACAATGCACGCATCATTTCCACGCTGTTATCCGCTCGGTGCCAACTGCTTGGATGCCTGGGAGTGGATCTGCTGTTTTGCTGGCAGACCAGCACTGGTGATGCATCAGATCTTTTATCAGCTTCAATATTCCATCCTTTAATGATAACAATATTTATTTTTCTTTATCTCTATGGGATAGCAAGATTTGGGTGAATGATTAAGTAGTCGAGCTGCAGTATGCCTGAAGGGCGTAGAACCAACAAGAAGTAATCCCCTCAAAGGGGAAAAATCCTCAGTGGCAGTGAGATGATTGATGGCATTTCTGGAGAGTTCACCAGTGTCAAAGTATCCACTTGTGGCTGTTGTTTAAAAAAAAAGAAGGAAAAAACAGTTTGAAGAATGTTTTTTTGACTGTCTTTGTTAAGCTAGTACTGGGCATGACACCTTCTTGCCAGCTGAGTAAGCTTGTGTGTTTTTTTTTCTGCCAAGCTTTACTCCCAGCCAATGACAGCCTTGAAAACATGAGATGTAAGTTTACACAGTTATGCCATGTTATTTCTTCTTTGAATTTTGAATAATTGTGGGGTTGACGGTGTGGATGGCTGAAATTACAATGCTGACTGATTCCCTTTGCCTTGCTTTGTTTATACTGTCCTTGAATGTCTGCTCTCGAGACACAATTGCCATGTGATTTAAAGGGGACTTTTCTGGAAACCTCCATCTGGCCAGGGCGAATATTTCAGCTTGTATTAGCTCTCGCTTTGTCAGAGCGTGCAAAACAAAGCAATAACCGAACCGCGTGGTCATTTTGAACAGATTTTCTCGTCCGTTCATTATTACCCTTAGATTAGACTGCGATGCTGTGCCTCCATTCTGCGGAGATATGATTTCACCACAAAATGACCATCAGCTGAATCCGAGAAAGGGAAGCAGCTCCACCAAAGAATTTATAATCTGCGAGTGCTCTGTTGTCCTCGGCCTAGAACAGTGCGTCAGATGAGTTGTTGACGTGTGGGGGGAAAGCAAATGAATCGCTACTTCAAGTCTTGACGACAAAAAATAAAATGTGGGCATAATAATTATTAATAATGACTGTTCAGGAAATTTAAGGACACCGCAGGGATTCTCAGATCACACCAAAGCCATTTTTTTTTTAAATAAAATATATATTTATTATTATTATTAACTCGAGCAAAAATGTGGAAAAAATTTTCCTACATAGATTTTTTTTTCTCTGATTATTGTGTTCTGAATGGGAAAAGACACAAAAAATAGTTCATCTCTTGTTTCTGGCACACTTCATTCTCGGAGAATTCAGGTTTTCTATAAAAACGGGAATGGTGTATTTAACACTAAGCCAAAATTCCAAATCTTTTGTCAACCAGTCAACCACATCCTCTTTGCACTTACTTATCCAACTCCAATGTGGATAAAAAAAAATGGCCTCCCTCAGTTATGTCTGGCTCTTGGTGTCTGCAGTGACCTTTCCCCTCCTCCGAGAGGTAGCTCTGCCATCTTCACCTCCCAATCAAGTATGTGCCTGTCCGCGGAGTTCTTTCCACACAAATGGTTTTCAATGAACCTGCTGACTTAAACATCCTTTCTGGGGACTGGATGCCGGTTTGTCCCCTGCAGCCCTGTAGTTTCTGGCAGGTGGATCGACCACTGCCTTCACCACACTCTTCATCCTCTGAGAGGAAATGGGTCAAAGAGAAAGAAGGAGGATGGCATGAACACACCTTTAATTCCCTGACCTCTCTGCACTACTCTCATTTCTTTATTTCTCTATCTCTCTTTTTTTTCCCTGTAAATCACAGCTTGGGGCAACATCTCTGCACCTGACAGAAAAAATAGAGAGGGGGGGTGGGGGACAACAAGGGGAAAAAAATAAAATAAAAGGAGTAGAGTGAAAAAGCAAAACAAGGAGGGGTTTAACTTAGGTCATGGAAGAAAGACTCACTTACATCTTTTCTTAAAAAAGCCTTATTGTTTCAATGGAACAGTTGCGCACACTTATACCTAGGTATGCTTAAACGGTCCTAGCTTAAATTCAGATCGTCGTTTTTTGTTTGGTTGTTTTTCTTTATTATTAAGAATAAAAAAGCCAACCAAATTGTCGTGTTTCCTCTGCTCACCTGCTCAAGTGCTGCATCCATTCTTGTGCAATGAGCCAAAGGCAGAATGATTGAACTTTTGTAATATTTCACTAGCAGCACAATACAAGAAACCTCTTTCACGTGAAAAAGCATGGATCAGGATGGTGACAAACTGGTTGGAAAGTCAAACAAAGAGTAACCAGAGCAGGCCATTTTATGACAAGGGGGCCAGTGTTGGCCTTTGATGCTGAGTGTAGCTGTTGAAAGGTGTCCATTTTCAGGCTCTAATCACTGACTTCAAGTGCATTGCAATTTGAACAGAGCTGTAAGGTATTCATGGGCAGTTTTGTTTTTTAAGTGAAGGGCATCTCTATTACAGGTAGTTAGCCAAAGGAATGCCTGATTGCACACAGGATGAGGCTTTACCAAGTCAAAACATGTCATTAAAAACAAGGGAAGAAGTTCAAATATGCTTTGATAGGGAGATCGATAACCAAAAACTGCACTGACCACGGCTGATGAGCAGCAAAAATGCAATCAAAAATAAAGCCAGTTCACACAGAATATGCTAAGGTTGATTTATGTGGCACGGAACAGCGAGATTTAGCTTTTATGTGAAATCTGTAGCAGGGCATGTAATTATGCACAGTAAATTGAAATCAACAAATCACAGCTACAGGATTGAGTCTCGACAGGAGTGTTTAAAATAGAATGATTCATTCAGAAAGCGGGGCACATCGGATCAGAGGGCAGACCACATTTACCATTCTTATCCTGAAACCCCCTCTTTTTCCTCCTAAGCCGCTGATGGATGTGTTTCTAATTTTATTATTGGTTCTTAATAGACTGCAACAAGTCACTCAATAACACCCATTTCTGTTAGCACAGGATAATTCAATCCACATTTCTGAGGGCTGATGGCACCAGCTCATGCCAACGCTGTTAGCGGGGCACGGGGAAGAATGCTAAATCTGCTTTTGCAGAGGAAACAGAGACATACTCAAATTGCTGGTTTCAAATCTCTGCGCTGAGTTTACGGTGTTGTACTCCAATTTGTCAGTTAGCACGTAATAAGCAAGCTCACACTCTTTGCAAAACAGTGGAACTGCTGAGCAGTAGAGCTGCAACAGCTATGAGAGTTCATTTTTTTTGTTTTTTTTGTTTCAGTGCATCTACTGTAGAGTCAGCAACAAAGGAGATGCCAGCAGCAGCCAACTTTGAAAACTTGAAATAAAAGTGAAGTAAATATCAAATAGACCATCTTTGAATCATCTCTGCTAAATCAAGATATCTCAAGTCCTAAAAAGACACAATAGCCGAGTTATTAATGTGTGCTCACTTGGAAAGCGAATCTAATATCTTGGACCAGCTCCAGAAGAGAAAGACTGCCTCCAAAAGAAGGCAGTACAGAGAGAGAATGCACAAGACTTGCGGTCGGTTGATCTTTACTTCTTGAAAAACTGCCGACATCTCCTCCCTTCAGTCCAGCCCTAAGACTGCATCACTGAGCACGGGGGTGGGTGGGAGGTTTAGTGTTCATAATTTTGGGGGATTTGAATGAGGGACCTAAATAGGAGCAGAATGCGAACAGCTTTTCCCTCTACATTTGATTATGATGATGTTGGAATTTGCAGATTTGAAGCAGGGATCGGAACATTTTCTCCAAGGGGTGTAATTCCATGATTTCATATGCCATGCTAAGGAATTCCCAAGTACATACGGACGCAGTTAGAAAACATGGTTACATCTTCAATCAAGAGCAATAGTCACTGGAAAAGATCACAATCGTGAAGGTTGCGTGCAGGCTGCTGTCAGCTTGAAAATCAGGTGTTGAGACAAAAAACAGTCATCCGCTTTTCCCATGTGTGTGTGTGTGTGTGTGTGTGTGACAGGGCAGTCCTGCAGTAGCTGTGGTGTCTGAGGTTTCCTACGATGACCTAGTAGGATGCTACTAAACTAAAACAGAGCACTTAGATCGCGTCCAGCAGAGTGCCTGATCTCATTTATTCAAGACGTAGTAATCACACACCTGTATCCAGCAATCACTAGATTTAAGTTTAAACACATAAATATTAATATATTAGAAAGAAATCATATGCCCTAACACGCACTTTGGAAGAGCAGTGCCAACTATTGCTAGAAAATTGTGCTATGCAATATCAAACTAATGCAAATACATGAATCCCAAATATCTATTGAGATGATCTTGCATATAACACTAAATGTGAATCACAGCTTACATAGTTTAGAAGTATCATCGTCACATCATCAAGTATCTAAAAGGCTTTTGTATTAGCTGTATCCACAACATAGAAAACAAAAAGCATGTTTATTTTGTTCAGTTCAATCTATTTTTGTGGTGTAGGACTTCTGTGCATTAAACGTGAAATAGCTGCACTGTTAGGATTAAAAACTAGTTTGTAGTATGACGTCAGCACTTTTGACACAAGTTTAAATGGAGACTCAGCAAGACTGTGTCCCCCTGCTAGGCCATCTTAAATCCCTTAAGTCCAGAAGGGTTAAACCTATGAATAGAGAGGAGCTATCCTACTCCTTATACTATGAACATGGCTTCATGTGTGCATGTACACACAGCAAGAAACTCATTAGAGGTTTACTGACAGGAAAACCGAACTGGGGTTGAAATACATTACCAATCAACACTGACACATAAACATCAAAGTGCAACACTATTCAAATTCTCAAGCTCTTTATGTATGACTCTAAGTACTATTATGATCATGTTTGGCATACAAGTTATAGGGTCAACTCAAATAGCCACCATGTTTCTATGCATGAAGGTGCAATATATGCTACCTTTTATGGTGCAAGCACAGACCCCGAGGAAGAGATTTGGGTGATTCACAAGGTCATGATCAGAAGTAAAAACACCATATTGCCAGACTTCAAGCTACACACTTGTGGTCAGTCAGCATCGTGTGACTAACTACTGGCAAATACGTTTGCAGCAACAAGTTGTGGTTTAGGTACCACAATAGGGAGATGACCAGATGTTTTCCACACAGATTGCAACTATTTCCCAGTCTCAAATGCTGACTTTAAGTAATCTGATTACATCTAAATTTTCCATGTATTTTTGTTGTTGTTGTTGTTGTTGTTTTATAGAAGTACAATGTAAAATGTAGAATTTAATGGAATATGGTCAAATGAAATTACCTGACTGCTATACATTCAGGTTACACAGAGAATAATTATTTGAATAAATAAACTTTTTATTTCATATATTTAAGTTGAATTTTGCTCAAAATTATGGCTAATATTTATGAGAGCAGTGGCTTTTTTTTTTTTTTCATAGCACATTAA
>VUQR01013499.1:1665-14232 GCA_015108515.1 Hemichromis elongatus | reverse complement strand
AAACCCCTTTTCCCAAAAAAAAAAAAAAAAAAAAAAAAAAAAACTCGCTGTGCGTCTCCTTGTGTTTGCGCAGTGACTCTACGCAGCTCCAAGCTCCCAGGGCCGTGTGTGCGCCGAGATTGGCTCTGTCATCTCTCAGCAGCGGAGGCTGTTACACAGTACTGTGGGTTCCCGAGCCGGAATGATGATGGTTTTAGGGATTTTGCATGGCAGAAAAGTGCCTCTCTCCGCTCTCATGAGAGTCGTGCCTGCCATTGGGCAGGGAGAGACACTGCTATCCGCCCACTTTGCCACAGTGGGACAATAGGGTGACACTCATCTGATTCCTGTTGGACAGCGCAGAAGGTTTCATTCATTATTATCACCCCCTCCCCACCTACCGACACAGCCACACACCCCCGCAACCTCCACCCCCAACCCCATCCAGCCAAAAATAAACAAACACAGAGGCTGGCTGCTTCAGCCTCACACCACACCATCATCGAGGCTCCATGTGTAAGAAATCAGCGCACTTCTTGGCAGGATGTGTCATTTTGAATCAACAAGTTGGCATCACGTTAACGAAGTGGCTCTGTCTATCTATCTGTGAGTGGCAGATATGATTCTAACTATATTTCCATGCTGCTGTAAAGAAATGTCTTTGTCCGCTGTGACATTTCCATGGAAACAAAAAGCATAATTCCCAGAAGCCAAACAGGGGTTCGGTGACCTTATTCTTTCCTGCGGTAACACTATAACATTTCTATAGGCCTCTATAATATTTTTGCTCTGCCTGCTTGTCTGCTGCGCTCTGATGGCTGTGATCCTATTTTGAGACCCTGCTCTGAGGCAGGGTTTTCTTTGCTCAGGCTGCAGGACTGATAGAAGTAAAGGCGTGAAAACTGCACTATTGTTGACATAAACTGCATTTTTCTTGTCTTTTTCTTTTTTTCTGACATGGTTTGTTGAGGCTTTTTTATCTTCTCAACATCGTGACTTTCACTCAACACCTGCAGGCTCCAGTCATTGTACACGAAGAGGGTACCATGAAAGACTTAGCCGGAGTAAAAGGATGGAAGGAATGAGCTAACTGCTCAGGATTAGTAAACAATAAGACAAGAGACCCCATAAAGGACCTACTGTCATGTGATATGAGCCCCGTGTGAAATCTGAAGTCACTTCACGAGGTTCTGGCTACTTGATTCGTTTTGACCGCATGAATCTCCGAGATTTGCGCAGTCAGAGCATTAACAACAATCGCTCCATTTTACAGCTGAAAATGAAAGAGAGGATAAGATCAGATCGACGCACTCCTGAACTTGGTGTATACGACGAACATAAAGAGTAATACTAGTAGAATAAAAGAGCCATAAAAACATGTTCTATACTATTATGTGGTGTGGTCGTGTGTGACTGGTGCCACCTTTCATTTTTAATTATTAACTTTTATTTATTTCGTGGACAAGTATGTAAAATTAACCCAATAAGCAAATGCAGTGTGGCTTAAAAACAACACAACCTGTTATAGAGTCTACTTTTAATAGCGTAGGCCCTGCTTTTGCTCTGATTTGGTTGGATCAGTCTCCTCTGCATCGCAACTTTCCCGGTAGGCAGGCTGCACAGGACCCCTGGGCCTTATTATGGCTATAGCAGCTAATTTATATTGGTTTCAGTGTTTTGGATTTAGAGGGGTTAGAACACGTACTCTTCGGCTCACTGAGCATTTCACTAATAATTAATGTTTTATCAACAGCATGATGCGCGCGCAAAATGCGCAAAAAAGACTAACTTTTACTTATCTTCCTGGACATCCTAACACGATCATGCCCGAGAGGCACTGTGGTAGAGGCAGCAGAGAAGGTGGGCATGGACGTCCTTCTGTGTTTATGCATCAAGGTGAGGTATTGCAAAACAGGTAAAAACTCCGTCTGGGCAATGGAATGTGGAACTACAACTCAGTCTGCCGCTATTAATGAAGGTATGCAGGGCTGAGCTGAATCCGACGGAGCGACAGCCGCACAAATGATCCTCTGCAACAAAGCAGAAGGAGTCTCCGGGAGGTGAATTAAATAAGCTTCTGTGCTAAACGCCGATCGATCGCACTGTCCGTTGGACGAGAACAGACCTGCAAGTTTTTACGCATAACAACCCCCTCCAAGCAAGCGCCGTTCAGATGTAATGATTCCTACATGTTTAAACACACCTGACGTTACTTTTTCACCTCCATGCTTCACTCTAAGGTCAGAGGGCAGTCGAATCTTTCCTCTAAAATGTTTTTCTCCTCTGAAGTGTGCCTGACTGTCGAAAGGGATTTCACACTGAGGCTCGGGGGCGACAGTGTCTCGATAAGTAACAAAAAAACAAACAGAAAAACTCACCCAAGTCTGAGGTATATGATGCCAAAACACAGGAACACGCAGAGACTCCGTCTTCGGAGGGTTTCGTGCATGATCGTTGCCACTTTGTCCGGAGGCCATGTACTGTAACATAAAGTGACCACGCTTTCCGTTCACATTGGCAGGTTTCTTAGCCCTTCCAGATGCACGTGTACCGTCTGTTTCCCGCGACATCTATCAGAAGCTCCTTGGAAATAATCGACCGTGCGAAATCCATGGTCCGTGAGTACAGGTGAGATGCTGATGACGACCTGAAAGGTGGCTAAGAACTCCAAAATGAAACTCGAGAGAGGTTCGGACTTGAAAGGTGACTGAGTTCTTGGAGGAAGTGCCTCCTATTCGTCCTTACTTTGACGGTAAAAACCTAATTAACAATTCCTTCTTGCTGTGCCTTGCAGGTAGAAAGAGAGCGAGGGGGAAATAGTTTGCGCATACTGCAATGTCTTAAAAGGGGAAAAAAATCATGGTTTCTAAAGCTTTGGAACAGCGCTGCTTCTATGTTTTGAAGACATCTTAAACTCAGATCACGTTCCTAACTTGCAACCGCCAGGTAGTCTAATACAGGTAACAAAAGGGCTTCTTGCCTCCTCCTCCTCCTGCTGCTGCTGCATGGATATGCAGAGGATGGGACGGGCTTCAATGCTGAGCTCAACACGTGCAGTTGTTGTATGGAAAACTAAAAGGAACGAAGTGAAATGGCCTTTTATAGGCCTGAAGCCCCGGCGAGTCGCTTGCAACATTAGGCATTGCCCCACAAGTGATGGGCTACACCACAACAGTAAGCCCCATAAAATGAAACAGAGGAGGAATGGCTTTCCAGCTGTTTGAGTGTGGGGGGGGGGACCAACTGCATGACTAATAATTAATAATAATGAACTGTTTCAGTGGGATTCTGTCAGTGATTTTGATTAACAGTGAAATGCATAAACAAAACAAAAAAAAAACATAAACAAAACATCAAAATTCGCATTTCTTGCCTTTGAGTCAGGGTGATGTGAATTTTGAGCAGATGCTCAGACTGTGGAGTTAACTCCTTGGGGAATGATTGTACATGTCTGACTAAGAAAACTCCCTCTGGTGGCAAAAGGAATACACACATATTCTGACAAGGCCACTCTTAGAGTTTACCTTAGTTCACTTTTACTCACAACTGATCATATTTAATCAGAGTGATTATTTTATTTACTTACTTTAGCTACTCACAGTCCAAGGAACCCTTTTTCTTTTTACTTTTTAAATTTTTATTGTCCTCGGTATGTTTCTTTAAAGAACGCATAAACCATCAGTTCAGTATATTTCCAAAGAAAGTACATGAAAAATAGCTAACGTGTTGTAATAATGATGGCATAAACTAAAATTACAGACATGAGCTATCTGAGCACAGAGACTGTCGGGCTGTTGTTCGCCACGAGAAACAGACAAAACCGCAGAGACCTTTGTTTCAAGACATCCCTGCGTTGTGGTTTCAAGGCCTTTTCCTTCAAAACATGCCCATCAAAATTCCAGATGGATTTTAGAAATAATGAAAGTCAACATGCAGGCCCAGGGTGACATAAAAAAGACATGTTTTTGATGTCTGCCCTGTAAAAGATGGTCTTGTTTGTCTTCAAATGTACATAACTCATAGGCCTGGGTGGAGATGGTCCTGTTTAGTTTAATTAAAATGTTCAAAGGACTGACTCGTTTTGGGTTTTTTTGCTTTTTTTATTGAAGCAAGGCTCAAGACCCAGGACAGCGTGCGTCAGCATTATTTGTCACTCGTCATTGTCATCACAGACGTGTCACACGCATCCAAACTGGCAAACACACTCCCGTGCGCGCTAACACACACTCCTCGTCGCTCTGCGTCCATGCAGTAAATCTACATACGGACCCGCAAATTAAACCGTTAGACACAAGCACTGTGGACACACACAGAGAATCTCTCACACACTGAAGCACTTGGGTGGCATGTGGAAGATCTTGTGACACACTGTTTATTTAACTTCAAAAAGAGGAGGCAGGGATGACAGCATTTAGGTCAACGAGGACATATCAATCTGCGTAAGTCATACGCCACATCACTGCCTCCTTTTTGTGCTGCATTTCAGGGCCATTGTATTTGAAATATTTCCATTTGCAGCCTCTTGAAAGGCAGTCACTGTCTTTGCTCTGTGCTTGCCATTTTTCTCGGTCTGCTCTATTACTTTAATAAGTGCCAGCCAAACTTTGTCTAGATTGGAGCATTGTGTATCTGTTCCTTTTCATCTCCGTGCTCTCTTCCCAAACTGCAGAGGGGAAAAATGTTGGGAAGGGAGGGAGGGGAAAAAGAAAAGAAAAAAAAACACAGATCAAATTTTGGCAAGCATGGTATGATATGTCGCACTGTCTTTTTGAATATTATTAAGTACTCTTGACCGACAACTAAATAAGAAAACCCACCGGTTGCCCATGTGTTTGCATGGGAGCTGGTTCAGCTGGAAACAGTGAGAAGGCTGAAATGCACATTGTGCCAAACCACGGAGTGGCGTCTGGGGCTGGGTCCACCACATCTACGCTGGGCCCCAGGCAAGAAGGGGGAAATGGCTATATTGTACTCTCAAAGTCCCCCCTTTCAATCTCCATCAGACGTCTCCCTCTGACTCTCTGTTCCTCTTAATTTTAACACTTCCTTCAATTAGCCAAGCTCAGGCTTACTTTGTGAATAGAGTGATGGAGATTTGTATGCTGGAAGTAACTGAACTGCATATAAAATGTTAACTCATACATGGAACTGTGAGGTCAAAGGTTAGACCCACCCCATCATTCCTCCTATCCTTTTAAATGGGTTTGACCGATTTTCTCCTGTTCAGTCACAGCAGCGGGTAGGAAAACAGGGTGTGTTTGATTAATTCCTCACCATGATTACTGATATTTCAGTTCCTTACAAGCTCATTTGTGTGCATATGTGTGCAAACATAGATCTGCTAGGCTGGGTCTGCATGACTCCCGGGCCCACTTCTTCCTTGAAGCTGAAATGCTGCACATGCCCTCTTGATAGAACGCAGATTTTTTTCGACGGTCGGTTCCTCTCCGCAGTGTCCAATGCCACCCTTGCTGAGACTGTATGAAGTTTGAACTGAAGCTCAAAGCGGGGGGAGTGTTTTTTTTTGTCATATTAAAACTTTCAAACATTAATTTGCAATGTTGCTATTTTAAATAGGGTTCACTTCTTAGCAAGGCCACTAGCCAAACTGTCACGGGTGTTTTCCTGATCAGGCCAGGGCTCTTAGACAGTGCAGGGAGGCAGGATCAGTTTCCCCAAATCTGATAGTCTGGGACACCATGCCAAAGCTGTAGTCTATATTCAAGAACACACTCAGTAAAATGAATGAAATGACATAGAGGAAAGAAAAGACTCCGGTTTCAACTTGGAGAGGTCTTAGAATGACTGAAATTAAGATTTGTTGCTACTGTTCCATGTGTCTACACAGGCGACTAGCTGAGAATGTATATTTGCACAAAAGTAATACAATATACACTTGATAATTACTGCATGCAGTAGTTCAGCAGGAATAGATTTTATTGTAACGGCATGATTCTCTGTTTATTTTTTGGACTTTACATTTTCTGCTCAAACACTTATTGATATTCCAGCTGATGCTGCTAATGACCAAAAACACAATGAAGTCACATCAGTAAAATATGTCTATCCCCTCCCTCAGTATTAAATTTGGGGGGGGGGTTGTTGTTTTGTTTAATCACGTGTTTTGATGACTCTCCAGAATCCTTCCCAAGGTAAAAATTCAAAATTACATGTCATCCAGGGATCATAATGTAATGAATGTCTGTGCCCACAGACCTAGTATGTCAAACACAGTTTGACTTATACAAGTATAATAACACACACAGCCACACACTTGAAGAAACCTCCAGAAGGAAATGAAATGCTACCTTTTCAGTTTTCAGTGGTATTTGATTGGTCTGACTGCCCTGGACAAACATTTTGCCTTTAAATGTTTTCATTAAATCAGATGGATAGGAGGCCTTTGTGTGCCACAGTCTAAGCATGGTCCCATCACTTGGAGTGAGCATGGAGCATATATAATATATTTTCTTTATTTATTGTTATTTTGATTTAGATTTTTTTTTTCAATTTTTAATTCACTAGGTAAATATTATTGAGACTACAATCTCTCTTACACGATTCATTTAGCAACACTGAAAAAGTTATAGTACAAATAAATTCAATTTAAGTTTACTTATATAGTGCCAAATCAATCATTGAAGATAGTTGCCTCAAGGCGCTTTATATTACAAGGTAAAGACCCTACAATAATACAGGGAAAACAATCAAATCAAATTTGTAAAAAAAAAAAAAACCCTTTGAGCAAGCACTTAGCAACAGAGGGAAGGAAAAACTGCATTTTAACAGGAAGTAAGAGTAAAATTATACACGTTCAAGGCAAACAAAGGGACAATTTATTGCATGGTTTAAAAACACATATAAAAGACCCCGATGTGACAAAAAAAGTATATCAATCACATTTTAGCTTCCTTGGTCAGAGAGTGGAACCTTAGCATTTATATTCACAATAAAATCTGACAGACATGTGGCTTGTGTCTGTAGCAAAGAGCCCCTAGCCATTGTGTGCAGTGGAGCGAATACAAGCAGTGCTCTTTGTTGCCCTCTAATAAGCCTGTGGATATGAGAAAGGCTCTGAACAGACAGAGTCCACATCAATTTGGCACTTAAGACACAATTTAATCTATAATATTAACATAACTTGTTTCCTGTGCCCAGAAGCAACAATTCACTTGCATAATTGCTGTTATATATATATATATATTTTTTTTTTTTTTTAAGAAATCCAACACTTAAAAAAAAAGCAAAACTCATCAATAAAGCATAAATCAAATATAACAAGTAAGCTTGAGGCTTGCTTCAGGACTTCAGTGTTTGTAATTCTGCAACATTCACTGTAGTACTTTAAAATAAGCAGCTTACATAATTGATTCCAGTGCATGCTGGTCCGCTGGCTGAGAGCTATTAGTGACTGTTCTGAGCATGTTTTGCTTCAATAGGCAGGAATATGAATGAGATAACATTGCAAAACTTCATTAGGTATTAACTTTCCTCCCCTTTTCAGGTAAACTTTGCGGACACATCAAATGCACTCTTTGGTATTGGAGTTTACATACCTATGAAGTCTAAATGGAGTGCATTGACTTAAGGTGTGGTGTTATATTTGTATCTGGCCGCAGTTATGGACAGGTACAAGTGCGTGGACATGTGCACACATATGCATACACACACACACACACAAACGCAAACATCGATCTGAACAGCTGGGAGTGTTTGCAGTGCGAGTGGGTCTTTCGTTCTCCTCTCTGTCTCACACAATGACCCATGCACTGTCTGTGTTTGCACTTCTCCCAACTCAAACAGCGTGCGTTTCCGTCCCATGGCCGTTCAAGCACACTCTGAGGCTTGCTTTTGTGAAAGCTCACAAGAACTGGGAAGGCTTGGCCTCGGGTCACACTGAGAAAACAAGGGCCAAGTTCATTGAGAAATCAAGCAGAATCTCAGAAATGTACCTGATACTTTTCTCCGAGTGTTTTCTCCTCCGAAAAATGATAATGTTTTGGCATTCCAGTCAGGGTCACAGAGATATTGGCTACACCGTTTCAATGGCGGTCACAAAGACAAACGTGCTGTGGGGATGAAGCTGGCACGGCGAGTTTACGAAGCCAGTGGAGGCTCGTCGTCCTTACTCGGTTACAGAGCAGTTCATAAAAATGTGGCTAACAATGAACTCCAGACTCCCTTTGCAAAATAAACAAAATCTATTTTCACATAAGCATTCTCTTTTATTGTCTTACATTACATCATGCAGTATTTTTAAAATGAAATTATATTTAAGTCAAATTAGCTTCAAAGAAAACTTGTTACTACTTATTTTTGCTTACAAACCCAGCATGGATGTGAGTGCATAAGCTAAGTGTCCTTTTTTAAAGAACCTTCTTGAAAGTGTTTGACCGTTTTCAAGCCACTCCATCTTTGCATATGCCTTTGTCCTCAATCCTTCCCCGCTGTTTCTCCTCAGCACTGCATTTGGCAGACTGAGCATTGACTGACTCTATACTGATGGCCTGATATGTTTGGATATAAGAATGTGGTTTTTCTGGGGTTTTTTTTTTTTTTGGCACTGTGTGTAAGAGGGTCTTTTCATATACTATCCCACCACCAAACGCAGCATATGTAATATGTAAAGGCCATCTGCGGCATCCACTGCTCGCTGATGGCTTGGCAGTTGTACAGCGAGGCATAATAATAGTGGTCTGATGCACTGCAGTGTGTGATATTTGCTGTGCCCCTATTCAGGTTTGTTGACGTAAAGTGATATTTAAGCTAGATTTCTGTTGATATAAGCGAGCAATTAGCTTGACCAATCATCCTTAAAATTTCCTCAGTGGTGCGTGCCAAGATTTCGTGTTATGCAATGGTTATATATCTTCTATGCGAGCTTAAAGTGCACACACAATAGCCGGTACATTTTGTTGTTGTTGTTTAAGTTTTACAGTTACACAGGATGGTGGTCACAGCCAGTCATTTTCCTTAATTTTTTAATTTGATTTAACCTTTTAATTCAAAGAAAAAAAGAACAAAAAACTTTTTTGTGAAAATAATCTGAGTAAATACAGCAGCAACAATTTTAAATAGTAAGCCGCAGTAAACACATGCCCCATGATTCTTGTCACAAACCACCCGGTAACTTTACAAAAACAAGTAAAAGATCATTAGTTATGAAGATTTAATGTAGAAGTTTTTCCACATTAGATGAGGTTTGATCAGTGTCATTGCCAAAGTCAGGAAGCACAGAAATACAGTCACATGGTAACATGTCATGTGACCCATGTGACCATATTTTACATGCAGTTAAAAAAGAAAATACTGATAAAAGGTATAAAAGCCGAGTATGTGAACCACACCATTAACAGCACTTTTTTCTGTGTGTTATTTGACTGTTTTATATAACAGATGTCTTTTTTTAATAAGTTTCCTCACCCTATCATTGCTATTGAATAATATGAAATGTTGGCTTCGTGGCGTGTGAACATTTTTCCTCTTCTGAACTGCGAAAGAAACTGTTTCAGAAACACCGACTTAAACTGAATGGTGTGTAATTCATATGCCGTTTCATGACATCAGGCTCCACTGGTACGCATTACTGTAGGTTGCTTTTGCATGAGAGCTGGATGTAGAGTATGTGCAAGACAATAAAGTAGCATGTTGAGGCATGAGGCACTGGCCTCGAGTCAAGTTGGCATAACAGTATGGAGTAAGAAGCGAAATGGAGAAGGAAAAGGACGAGAATGAAGAATCTCTGTCATAAATTAGAGGATTACGTTTACGCCTACATTTCATCTAACCGTCCGTCTTCTTCTTTCTAAGCAGGTTTTCCTTATTTGAAAGGCAACACAAGGCACAGCTTTAAAACACCTTAAATTCCTTTCATTATAGACTGTTAATTTATTATCCCAGTTAAAGATCTCTGAAGTGACAAGAAGTTAGCACCAAAAAACAATCAACAAGGTACAATCAAAGGTAAATAATTTCTATTAGTTGCCTCATAGCATGAAAACTCTGTCTGTATTGTCAGTTACTTAAATGAACCTCCAGTCTCAGGTAGGTTCAGAGCATTAAGAGCTTCTCTGGCATCCCCAGACTGATCCTTGCATCGGGCTGCTTGTCAAACACAGGTTCTCTTTGTTGTGTCAGCCACACACTGAACCTTGCAGGGGCCTCACGTACACAGAGGAATGTTTGGATGGATCTGTTACACAGCCACACACGACTTGTTTGCCTGTTTGACTCCACAACAGTAATCTGACATCTAAACTGGGTCGAGGAACTTCTAGTAGAGATGGACAGTGGGAGAGAGAAATCATTGTGGGTCAGGAGGGTCACACTTGGAATTGCTTGAATTGTCAACAAGAGTGAACATCCCTGCCCCGGGGACACTGGTACGGAGACACTGGAATATTGGTGGCTTGCTTAGCTGTCATGTATTTTAAGGGTAAGCAGACCAAGCACGGATGCTGTTTTTCCTAAAGAAAAAAAAAGAATGGATATATACATCTTTTTCTGTTTGCTTCCATTTTATCTCTTTCCAAGTTGCCTTGAGGACACAAGATTCCACACAATTTGCATATGCTGTCAACACACACTCCATTTCAACTCTCATGCTGGCCTCCCGTTAACCCTACGTTTTTCTTCCTGCATGTTTGTGTCTGCGAAAGCCCACTTTGTTGTGTCTGAGCAGCGAAGCATTGCAGTAAGGAATGACTTCCTGTGAAAAAGTGACTGCTATTTCAACTCGAGAGCTGGGCTGCCTGCGGTTTGTCTGTCTGTCGGTCTGTGTGTCTGCCCTCAAGTTTCCCCTCGGCACTCAGAGGAAGAAGACATTTCCGCAGAGACAGAAGAGTGACAGCCAGCATTGCTAAAGCCATAGCTCCCTGTCAGCATTCTCATCTCTACTGGATCTTAGGCTGCTTGACAAGGACACACACTTCACAGCTGGGTCTGTGGTTGCTCTGAGAAGTTCCTTCTTTCTTCTAACCTCGTTCAGGTCCTCCTTTCATCTGGTGTGAGGCTTTTTGGGTGAAGATTACAACAGCTAGAGAAGAGAAACCATACTCCACGCTGAGGCTCGAGCCATTACCTCAGCCTCTACCAGCATGACAATGATATTTTCAGTCTTAGCATAAACCCTTTTATAAACTATAGCTGCAGAGACATGAAAGGCTTTCCATTTGGTTTTATTTTGTTGCGGTACAACACTTTTTTTTTTTTACTGCAAGCATTCCTTCAGAATTAACAGAAGGACTCCTTTGTTTGGACCATCTTAGAACATTTAGGACATGCAAGAGCAAAAGTCATTATGGGGATTCTTTTAGAGGCTTTTGCACTGTAACTGTGGAGGGGTAATAGAGTGATGTGGCGATGTGGACTATATAGACATGACCGAAAAATTTTCAATCACACTGTAATTTGGAATTAGTTATTGAACAAAAGGGATTGAATGAAGTAGACTGGAGATCACTATTATTGTTAGAGCCACATCTACTGCGTCGCATTTTCCGGCCCCTGAATTCAATTGCAACATAATCAAAAGTGACTCTAAGAAAACAGAGACCAAAAAATGTTCTTCCATTCCCCATATGCTGAGTATTCAGAGCATTTATTTTATCCTTCACAGAATTTATTTGTTTTTGGTCAAATCGGCCACCTCCGTATCTCCCTGAGCCAATATTACACCCTGGAGTGGTTGGTGTATGAGTGGATTAGAACTTTTCCATTGACCAGCGGTTTGCAGAGGTTATAATCTTGCACCCCAAAGACAGATTTCCCGTTAAGCCTAGGAAAGCTGTCTGACACTGCTTACTGGAATCTACCAGAATTTGTAGAAAATGCCTGCTGGCAGAGACGCAGATGCACATAAAGCTCAGAGAAAGTGGCAGATAGCAAATGTGAACAATGCAATTCCTCCTATTATATCAATGGTGCACGAGAGCAATAAATTTGTCTTTCTTTTATCTACATTTAGCTCGAACAGAATAATGGCTCCCAAGCGTACACAGTGCTGGCGCCTCATGCTGTCGGACAGATAAATCATTCATAACCAAGCGATTAAATATATTTAGGGATATATTGGTGGTTAATGGGTGGTTGGATCCTGGCACTCCCGTGTAAAATTCAGACTTGACCGCTGTCATCAGGAACCCATTCGAATGATGATGTGTTTGGGAATCCATGCCCATCTGTGTGTGGTATAATAAATTAGAGCAATATGTCAAGAATCAGTCCAGGACATTATAATCTACATATATATGACGCAGAAAAAATGTTTAACTAAAACATTGATCTGTGGGGTGTTATCTGCAAGACTCTCTCTCTAACAGAGTCACGTGGAGCAACACATGACCCTTAAGAATACTGCAAAATAGTTTTGTATCTCTGAATGTTACTGAGATTAACTGTAAAGCTTTAAGCAATGCACATTTGATTCTCTGCTTTCTACTTGTGGTACAACATCTATGGTTTGATGATTTTGTGAATACTATAAGCGGCCATTAAAAAACATGAAAAGCAAAGCAGCAACTGGGCCTTTCCAGTAGGTGGTGACAAAGTATGCAACACAAACTCCTGCGAGATACGCTGTTATTTGAA